>BSBK01012243.1:0-225846 GCA_027943335.1 Chamaecyparis obtusa | reverse complement strand
CCTTCTACTAAAATCATCTATGAAAGATACAAAAAATACAGACTTGGAGATTGAAGGAACTTTTACAGGACCAAATACATCAAAATGAATAAGATCCAAAACATCAGAAGGTTTGTGAGAACTAGAGTAAAACTGAACATAATTTTGTTTACCATAGGACAGTGTTCACAGAAGTTGAACTCAAGACTGCAATCATTTAACCCCTCAACGAGATTTTTATTTTTCAGGGTTCTAAGACCCTTTTCACCAATGTGGCCAAATCTCATATGCCACAACATTGTCTTTTCTGCAGGAAGCTTACCTTCCAAAGTATTTGCACTACCATCGAAACCAATAGCCACAGACTTCTTCACTGCTTGTTCAGATGGTGAGGATGAAGAACTATTACATAGAGGAATACATGCATCTGGTTGAAATAAGGTACCTCTCCTAGTACCCCTTGCAAGCACTATCGATCCTCTCATCATCTTGCATCCTTCTTTCAAAAAAACAACTTGCACACCTACACCATTCAACATACTTACAGATAATAGGTTTCGTGCCAAACCCAGAATGTGCATAACTTCATTGATTCCTTTACTCGTCCATCAGGAAATTTGATAGTGGACCCTTCTGCGTCCAACTATCTTTAGGTGAGAATCATCACCCAAGTACACCTTTCCACCATCGAACTCTTCATATTTTGAGAACCAGTTTCGATGAGAGGTCATGTGAAAAGATGCACCTGAGTCAACCAACCACACATCATCAGATGCATGGGCTACCAAAGCTGTGATGAATGCATCACCATCTTCTTGAGATCTTTCTGAAGCTGAATCTGAACCTTTCTTCTTCTTCTTCAGCTCTTTGCAGTCTTTACGGAAGTGCCCAGATTTATCACGGTTCCAACATTTTTCCTTGGACTTATTGGAAGTCTTTGACTTCCCACAGGATTTGGATCTACCCTCATTGTCAGACTTATTGTCATTTTTCTTCCCTCTTTCAGTGGATCTCCCATGAACAACAAGGGCTTCTTTTTCCGAAACAAAAGCCTTTCTCCGCATCTCCTTTGATAGTAAGCAAAGACACCACATCATCCATCCTTTGAAGGTGACTAAAGTGCTTCCGAGATCCATCACAAGATGGTCCCATGAATCCAGTAAAGAACACAAAAGTGTGTAGCAATGATCCTCCTCCTCTAACTTGACACCAGCTGATGTCAATTGTGCAGCCAGTGGATTAAATGCATTTAAATGATCCGTTAAGGATCCACCTTCCTCCATTCATAGAGAGTACAACTTCTTCCTCAGGAACAACTTGTTCACCAGAGATTTGGCCTGATACATAGCCGCAAGTCTTTCCCACAAACTATTTGTGGTTTTCTCATCTAGAACATTCAGAAGGACTGCATCGGTTAAATAGAATCTTATGAGACCTTAGCTTTACAGTCTTTGATATCCCAATCTACTTGAGCTATAGTTGCTGGTCTTGTAGCACTTGAAGTCACTTCCCATAGGTCATGATCTTCCCAACATGTCTTCCATCTTGAGTTTCCACAACTCAAAATTAGTGCCATTAAATTTCTCCGCCTCCATTCTTCCATATGATGAACTTGCCATCTCAATCTACAAATAAGATTCAGAATGCTCTACAAAAAACTCCCCACTCAAACTTGAGATCAGCTCAAAAAACCCTACCCAACAACTAGGATCAAAAGTTGATCAAGCTCTGATACCACTTGTAAGGAAACTCAGATGCGGAAACAACTTCCTACGCTAATCTCTATAGGAGAGTATTGTGCAAATTCTTATAAATCCTTACAATTTCAGATTCGTTAACTACTTTAACAAAGATATTGCAACCACATACCATGCATATAGAAAAATAGAGAATGACACAATGATATACCCTGGGGAAAACCTTTCGATAAAAAACCCCAGCACTCCAAAACCTGCACAATGTATATCTTCAACACAAAGATTACAATACACTTGCAATGCAAGTTCTTTCAGGAAATGAGAGACAAAGCCAACAAGACTTAAATTTGTTATACTCTCTCCCATAGGAGTAGCATCATAAATATAGACTCCTTTGGACCCAAAAATAGGCACAACCACCAAGACCCATGCACAAAGCCACATGTACACAGTTGTTACATGCAATCCCAAGAATAAGTGTCCATCCCTAGAATAGACTATGACAGCTTGTCATAGAATCCACCAAAAATAATGGTCATAAGAGAAGTGTAATAGAATCTGTCATACCACCTATTTTTGGCATATTCTCTTACACACCAACCACTTCTTCTTGGGTGCCCAAATAGGCCCAAGTCAGAAAGTCATCTAATAAGACCTAACATGGCCCCTTAAGACCTAATATAATCTAATAAGACCTAACATGACCCCTTAAGACCTAATATGACCTAAAAGACCTAATAAGACTTAAAAGACCTAATATGATCTAATAAGACCTAATATGACCTAAAAGACCTAACATGACCTAATATGACCAAACATGACCTAAAAGGACCCTTGAAGACCTAACATGACCTAATAAGACCTAACATGACCTAATATGACCCCTTAAGACCTTATAAGACCTAAAAGATCTAATATGGCATAATATGACCTAATATTATCTCATAAGACCTAAAATGATCCCTTAAGACCTAATATGAACTAATAAGACCTAATATGATCTAATAAGACCTAACATGACCTAACATGACCTAATAAGACCTAACAAGACCCCTTAAGACCTAAAATGATCCCTTAAGACCTAATATGATCTAGTAAGACCTAACATGGCCCCTTAAGACCTAATATGATCTAATAAGACCTAACATGACCCCCTAAGACCTTATATGACCTAAAAGACCTAATATGACCTAAAAGACCTAATAAGACCTAAAAAGACCTAATATGATCTAATAAGACCTAATATGACCTAAAAGACCTAACATGACCTAATATGACCTAATATGACCTAACATGACCTAAAAGGACCATTGAAGACCTCACATGCCCTAATAAGACCTAACATGACCTAATATGACCTAATAGGACCCTTGAAGACCTAATATGACCTAACAAGATCTAACATGACCTAACAAGACCTAATATGACCTAATATGACCTAGCATGACCTAACATGACCTAATAGGACCTAACATGACCTAAAATGATCCCTTAAGACCTAACATGATGTAAAATGACCCCTTAAGTCCTTAAGTATAGGTAACATGACCCCTGAAGCCCTTAAGTATCTAGCATGACCTAACATGACCTAATAAGACCTAATATGACCTAATAAGACCTAACATGACCTAATAAGACCTAACATGACCTAACAAGACCTAAAAGACCTAAGATGACCTAACATGACCCCTTAAGACCTAACATGACCTAACATGACCCCTTAAGACCTAATATGGACCTCACATGACCTAATAGGACCCCTTAAGACCTAATAGGACCCTTGAAGACCTAACATGACCTAATAAGACCTAGCATGACCTAATATGACTAATATGACCCCTTAAGACCTTATAAGACCTAAAAGACCTAATATGACCTAATAAGACCTAAAATGACCCCTTAAGACCTAAAATGATCCCTTAAGACCTAATTTGACCTCACATGAGCCCCTTAAGGACCGAACATGACTTAATATGACCTAATAAGACCTAATATGACCTAGCATGACCTAACATGACCTAATATGACCTAATAAGACCTAACATGACCCCTTAAGACCTAAAAAGACCTAACATGACCCCTTAAGCCCTAAAAAGACCTAACATGACCCCTTAAGACCTAACAAGACCTTAAGACCCCTTAAGACCTAAAAAAACCTAACATGACCCCTTAAGACCTAACATTCAACTAATAAGACCTAATATGACCCCTTTAGACCTAACATGACCTAATAGGACCCCTTACACCCTAACACATGACCTAATAGGACCCCTTAAGACCTAACATTCAACTAAAAAGACCTGATACATGATATAGATTAAGACCTAAAATTCAAGTAGAAAGTAAATTGAAAGTTCTATCTAATCAATTAAATTCAATTTACCTATCTAATCAATCTAATCAATAAATAGAAATTTATAGACTAGAAAGGTATTGAATTCAGGAAATCAATCTATTCTAATCAATTGAAAAAAGAATCAATGTAATTTCAATTTAAATTCAATTAAAATATAGAGCTATCTAATCAATCTAATCAAGCTAAACAAAAAATAGAAATATAGACCTATCTAATATTTATCTAATCAATCTAATCAATAAATTGAAATTAAAATTCAAGTAGAAAGTAAATTGAAAGTTCTAGAAGAGAGAGAGAGAGAGGAAGGGGAAGGGGAAGGGGATATATATATATATATATATATATATATATATATATATATATATATATATATATATATATATATATATATATATATATATATATATAGTTCATCAATTAAAATTCAATTCATGTTTAATCTTGATCCATAAATTCAATCTAATCATAAATTTCAAATCAAATTTAAAGTCTACATAGAAGTTTCAAATAGGATTTAAATTAAGTATGCACAAATTAAAATCCTTCAACCTAAAGCTCGTGATACATGTAGTCTAGATCCTCTCTATCCTTTATTATCTCCAAAAGTTTTTGATGCTCTTCAATAGGCAACTTCCACTTTTGGTTTCTACTTGACCCATTTTTTGACACAGTTTCAAACTGCAATTTCATCGCTATAACCAAGTGACTATAATGTAGAACTCTCTCTCCATGCATGTATTCAACAAATTTAATTCCTTTTTTTTTTATCTTAGCTTGTTGATAATAGGTGCCTTCAATAACAACTGAACCGGTCAGATATTTTTGTCCATCACCATTGATAACTTCTTCAAGCAACTTGTGTTTTTCCTTGGTGCATCTTAGTAGATAATAATCTAGACCTTTTATATTCTCAGGATCCACAACCACAACAAAAATATCACCTACACAATTTATATTTATGTGTACTAGTAAATGTTAAATTTAAACCTCAATAATATGATATATATCACAAATATACCTAGAAATAAAAAATACGCACCTGTAACAACTAAATTAGAAACATGTTCATAGTCAGATGAATATATAGGATCATGGATGTCTATGACATTGTCATCATCTTCATAAGGAGGCATTCTAATTAACACTTTATGATCCCATTTTGAAACATATCCATTTGCAATATTAACACATTGACTCATTGTGTTGTTGTTAAGACAATCTCACAAAAACATGATTTATCTCTTAGTTGAATCAATGGAGGCTTGTGTTGTCCCATAGTCATCACTTGATGCAAACTTCTAATTCCAACAATTGATTGACAATTGTAGGGATTCGATCAATCGATATCTGGATTGGATGGATTGATATATAGATCTCAGTTTGAAATCATGAAAAATGTGAAATGCAATATATACATATTCATACATTATGTAGTTCACATGAGCTAATATAGACACACACACACACACACACACACCACACACACAACAAGTTAAAACACACATGTGACAAACCTATATATAGTTTTTTTGAATTTGAGTTTGAAAAATAAAAGTAAATTAAATACCTATCACTTCCCAAAAGTAACATTTGTTGTAATTTGTGTCTCGAGCATCGAAATGATTTTGACACCATTCAACAATTTTCTTTGAATTTTCTATCATGTTACCTAGAGAGATATATTTTTAACAATTTAGTATATATATACATGTGTACATGTAATGTAAAGTTTTAAATAGTCTAGTCAAGTAAACAAGTTGAATATCAAATGTATGTACACATACCTTGAATTTCATGTTGTCGGAGTGCACGCTTCACGCATGCTCCTGCTCCATCATGCTCTCCTTTTCCATGTCCACTTTCAAAGAAGTTCCAAAAAAACTTAACATTGTGTCTAGCATGTTGCATGGCTAACCAATTAAAAGCTTTTGCAGACTTAAATTGAACTATAATTCAAATAAATACAAAAATGTATTTACATGACACATAAACATATCTAGAATTGAAAAAATTTAAAAGAAAATTTATAATGCACACGTGCTTACCTGCACACCCATCAAACCAGTGATGGAATATGGATGAAGTGACTGAGAGGGGGGGGTGAATCAGTCAACCATAAAACACTTCACAATTAATTCTTTCCAGATCCATTAGGATATCTAAAAAAAATGTTATCTGTTTTAGCACTCGGTAAATAGATTGCAGTAACTTTGAAGATGCAGAAAGTATTAGCAAAATTATCTTTTAGATATTCATCAGCACTGGTGTATGATTAAGATAGCAATTAAGAACACAAGAGACACAAGATTAACGTGGAAACCCAATATGGGAAAAACCACCAATGTATCTAGATACTGATTTTCACTTTTCTGAAGTGATGCTCGGTTAGAAGCCAACCCGGTAAAAGGTTACAAAACACACTGTTAGGTGTGACCTTGTTAGAGGATTTAATCACCCTGCTAGGAGTGGCCTGGTAAGAGGTCTTGAAAACAATTCAATGGAATTGTCACCTTGTTAGAGGATTTACAATATGGTTGTTAAACCAACTCGGTTAAGAGATTTAGAATTCACTGTTACAATGATAAGAAGGTAACAATGAAAAATGACCTGTATAATAATGCAACTGCCTTGCTGAATACAGATCTCTGTTCTGCATATGTGTGATCCTTCCTGATCGAATAAATCTCTGCTGCACCTTAAGGATATCTGAACATCCTTCACAAATTCACACACACCTTTTCTATCTTTTCTTCTTTAAATCTTCTGCTGTATATCCCTCTTTATTTTTCACATTTGACCTTTTATTTATATGATTTTAGATTTGTCAAATCGACATTATTTAGTATAACAGTCAGCTGAATTAAGCAAACTCTTTTTGTAAAAATCCTTCAAGGGCCGACAGTGCTTGGTGACCATAACTTTCTATAATCTTTCGGAGACCGAGGGAACTTGGTAAACACCGACAATCCTTTACCTTCGATAACCGACTGAACTCGGTAAACACTGAATTTCCTTTGACGACCGACTGAACTCGGTAAACACTGAATTTCCTTTGACGACCGACTGAACTCGGTAAACACTGAATTTCCTTTGACGAAAGACTGAACTCGGTAAACACTGAATTTCCTTTGACGACCGACTGAACTCGGTAAACACTGAATTTCCTTTGACGACCGACTAAACTCGGTAAACACTGGATTTCCTTTGACGACTGACTAAACTCGGTAAACACTGGATTTCCTTTGATGACTGACTGAACTCGGTAAACACTGAATTTCCTTGGACTATGACATTGTGTGACATCAAAGACAATACATAATTTGAGTAGCAATTTCCTTCAGACAATTGTTTCCAACAATCTCCCTCTTTGGCATTGATGGCAACACAATATGTCATAGCATAAGAAATTTGAAAGAGTTAGCTCGGTTCAGATTCAAATCTCCCTCTATCAGTAAACTTCCTTTATCCTAAAAATTCTTCCTTCTGACTATTGAAAATTTCTTGAAGTAATAGAAAAGACATAGCAAACACTCCCTCTTTGACAACACATGCCAAAGACAATTCACATATTACCGGTGTAAATTAATGTACCTCAAGTACTGATTCATATACAATGATTCCTTGAATATGCTGCATCAACTGGTTGATTTTCAATCATGTTCTAGTTGATGCATCACTAAAACTGTATTTAGTGAGCCTCGGATAGGGGAATGACCCCTAACTTACCTCTTAGATACACAAATGCATCCTTAGGTAATGGTTTGGTAAAAATGTTTGCAATCTATTCTTTTGTATGAATATATTCTAATCTGATTTCCTTGTCCTGCACCAATTCTCTGACAAAGTGATATTTAATAGCAATGTGCTTGGTTTTGGAATGCATCACTGGATTCTTCGAAATGTTTATTGCACTGGTATTGTCACAAAATATAACAACTGGTTCTTTGATTTCAACCTTCATACCTTCTAATAACTGTTTAAACCAAACAATATTTGAACAGTTTACTACGGCAGCAACATATTCTGCTTCAGCTGTGGATTGAGATGTGCAATTTTGCTTTTTACTAGTCTAGGATACCAGTCTTTTTCCAAGAAAAAATGCTCCACCACTTGTGCTTTTTCTGTCATCAATGTTTCCTGCCCAATCAGCATTAGTAAACACTTTTAAGTCTAGATTGCCTCCAAATTTATACCACAAACCATATTCTTCAGTTCCTCTTAAGTATCATAAGATTCTTTTGATTGCCATCATATGATTTTCTTTAGGTTTTGCTGAGAATCTAGCTACTATACCGACTGCTAAGGCAATATCAGGTCTTGTATGTACTACATACTGCAATTTTCCAATCATAGATCAGTATAGGGTTTGATCAACTTCTTTTGAATCATCATTTTTGGTAAGTTTCAGTCGAGTACACATGGGTGTACCAACTGGTTTTGAATCTTCCATACCAAACTTCTTAAGTATTTCCTTAATGTATTTAGATTGAGTAATGTATATACCATTCTTGCTTTGCTGAATTTGAAGACCAACAAAGAATTTTATTAAACCAAACATAGACATTTCAAATTCTTTGTTCATTTGCTCTAAAAATTCTTTGCACTAATCCTCATTCCCTGTAAATATAGTATCATCTACAAATATTTCTGCCAATACAATTTTGTCATCCGGTCCTTCTTTAATATACAGATTTTTGTTATCATTGGCTCTTTTGAAATTAATCTGAATCAAATAGTTATGGAGTCTTTCATACCATGCTCTAGGAGCTTGTTTCAAACCATACAATGCTTTGTGTAACCTGCAGACCATGTCCTTTTTATCTGGATCAACAAAACCTTCAGGTTGTTTAATGTAGACCTCTTCATCAAGAATTCCATTGAGAAATGCAGATTTTATATCCATCTCATATACCTTAAATCCTTTGTGTGTTGCATAAGCAAGTAGAGTTCTTACACCTTCTAATCTTGCAACAGGAGCAAAAGTTTCTCCATAATCTATACCTTCTTCTTGAGAATAACCTTTACATACCAGTCTAGCTTTGTTTCTAGATACTTGACCATCTTCATTTAGCTTATTCCTGAATACCCATTTTGTTCCAATTACATTCTTATCTTTAGGTCTAGGTACAAGAGTCCATGTTTTGTTCTTTTGTATTTGTTCTAATTCTTCATTCATTGCTTCAATCCAACTTTCATTTTCCAATGCATCTTTGATATTTATAGGTTCAAAGTCAGTAAGAAGACATGTACCTTTTAGCTTGCTTCTTGTCATAGTACCATCTGATTTGTTTCCAATAATTTGATCTAGTGTATGATGTCTTCTGACATATTTGGCTAGTATAGGTTCCTTGCCTTTTGAATGATTCATGCTGTTGTCTTCTAGGATCTCTTCTTCAGGTTGCTCGGGCTCGGTAGATATTTGCTCGGTAACTTCAGGTTGAGACTCAGTCTGAATTTCTTCCTGTGACTCGGTTTGAACTTCTTCCTGTGACTCAGTTTGTGACTCGGTAACTGTGCTCAGCTCGGTAGATATAGTTTCCTTATTGATAGTTGTGTTTGCCAATGTTTCAGGTTCAATGTAAATGAATCTTCTGTAGTTCTCAGGTTCCCTTTTGCTTTCTTCTTCAGTCTTTTATGCAAACTCATCAAATTTTACATGTATACTTTCTATGACTTTGTGAGTAGATAAGTTCAGACATTTGTATGCCTTGCTTTTTCTAGAATATCCTAGGAATATTCCTTCATCACTTTTCACGTCAAATTTATTTCTTCTGGATTCTTTTAAGATATAACACTTGCTACCAAATATTTTCATGTAACTTACATTGGGTTTATAGCCATACCATAATTCATAAGGAGTTTTGAATGTGTCTTTCTTCAATTGTACTCAGTTCAAGGTATGAACTGCAGTGCTGATAGCTTCCTTCCAGTACTTTATAGCGATGTTCTTTTCTATCATTAGAGTCCTTGCACAATCCATAATAGATCTGTTTCTTCTTTCTGCTATTCCATTCTGCTCAGGAGTTCTAGGAGCTGATACCTGTCTTTTGATTCTTCTTTCAATGCAAAAGTTGTTAAAATCATGGGAGATGAATTCACCACCTCTGTCTGATCTTAAGCATTTCAATCTTTTCCCTGTTTCCTTTTCCACTCTTGCTAAGTACCATTTGAACTTTTCAAATGCTTCTAATTTTTCTCTTAAATACATGATAGTCATCATTCTAGAATAATCATCAACGAAAAGAATAAAGAATTTATCTCCAGTATAGCTTTGTATTCCAATAGGTCCACATAAATCAGTATGCACAATTTCCAAAATTTCTTTAGACTGATAGTTCTTACTCTTGAAACTAGTTTTACTCATTTTGCCAATCTGACAATTCTTACATAGACCAATATCAGGTTTCTTCAAAGTAGGAATGCCTCTAACCTTCTTAAATTTTCTTATTTTTATCATGTTATCAAAATTCACATGACATAACCTTTTGTGCCATAGCCAACTTTCTTCTATTTGAGCAATAAAGCATGAATATTCATTGAGATCAAGATAAAATAAGTTACCTTTTGTTTGTTTTCCTAATCCAATGAGTTTTCCTTTTTCATCCAGCAGTCTTGCTTGACCATTCATGAATTCAACCTTGAAACCAGTGTTGATTAGCTGTGCTACACTTAGAAGATTATGTTTTAGTCCTTCAACCCAATAAGCATTATCACATATGAGTTCTTTGGTTAATGAGATTCTTCCTTTTCCTTTTATACAACAAGGTTCATTGTTTCCATATCTTACATTACCACTATCACAGTCTTCTAGATATTCAAATTTTGTCTTGTCACCAGTCATGTGGTGTGAACATCTGCTGTCTATTATCCATATATCATCTTTGCTTATATGAGAAATAAGTGCCATCTTATCTTCATCATCATCAGATTCATCTTTTATAGTAATAAAGACAATTTCTTCTTCACTATCATCAGAATCTTTAGCCATAAAACATGTTTTCTTACCTTTATCCTTGAATGATTTGAAATTCTTTTTGCCATAGTACTTGTGACTTCTCTTCTCTTCCTTGACTTGCTTGTTTGGGCATCTAGTTACAATATGTCCAATTTCTTCACATGAAAAATAGATTAAAGGAGTTTTACCTTTATATTTACCTTTCCCTCTAGAGTACTTCTTTGCAAGTAATGCTTCTACAATTTCAAGATCACTATCAGAACTTTCTTCTAATACTTCTTCACTTTCTGACTGAACTTCTTTAATTTTCTTGTTCTTCTTTAGTGAAACCTTGGCCTCAAATGCTGATTCAATATTTTTGGAACTAGGAACATAGTTGTCATAGTTGTCTAATTCAAAGGCTGTCAATCTTCCAACTAAAGCATCCAAAGTTATATTGTGGTTTGTTTCACATCTTCTTTCTTGAATAGTTGATACTCTTATTGTATAGATAGGGAGTAATGTTCTGAGTACCTTACTTATAATAGTTTCATCTGAGATTGTTCCTCCAGAAGCTCTAATTGCACTTACACTTACTTTGATTCTTTCAACATATTTTGCAATGTTTTCATCTTCCTTCATATTCATCTTGTCAAATTGTCCTCTTAGGCTTTCTGCTTTGGCTCTTTTCACATTTGCATCACCACCATATATTTTCTTCAGTGCCATCCACATTTCATATGCAGTAGTGCATTCTTTAATATCATCAAATTCTTCATAGCTGAGAGCAAATGTAATGTCTATCATCATGGTGTTGTGAGTCTTTTTATCTGCAATGTCTTCAATAGTTAATGTGCCATTAGGAATTGTGTATTCTTCATCAATGTATTTGCATCCTGAATCACCAATGGAAGCCAGATGAAGTCGCATGAGACCTTGCCATGCTGAAAAGTTATCTTTGTTGAGCTTTGGAATTTCCCTCCTGTAAGACATCCTGGTCTTTAGCTTAGGTCCTTGAAACCCTTCCTGCAAGCACCAAAAGCTCTGATACCAATTGATGGAATATGGATGAAGTGACTGAGAGGGGGGGGGGGGGCTGAATCAGTCAACCATAAAACACTTCACAATTAATTCTTTCCAGATCCCTTAGGATATCTAAAAAAAATGTTATCTGTTTTAGCACTCGGTAAATAGATTGCAGTAACTTTGAAGATGCAGAAAGTATTAGCAAAATTATCTTTTAGATATTCATCAACACTGGTGTATGATTAAGATAGCAATTAAGAACACAAGAGACACAAGATTTATCGTGGAAATCCAATATGGGAAAAACCACCAATGTATCTAGATACTGATTTTCACTTTTATGAAGTGATGCCCGATTAGAAGCCAACCCGGTAAAAGGTTACAAAACACACTATTAGGTGTGACCTTGTTAGAGGATTTAATCACCCTGCTAAGAGTGGCCTGGTAAGAGGTCTTGAAAACAATTCAATGGAATTTTCACCTTGTTAGAGGATTTACAATATGGTTGTTAAACCAACTCGGTTAAGAGATTTAGAATTCACTGTTACAATGATAAGAAGGTAACAATGAAAAATGACCTGTATAATAATGCAACTGCCTTACTGAATACAGATCTCTGTTCTGCATATGTGTGATCCTTCCTGATTGAATAAATCTCTGCTGCACCTTAAGGCTATCTGAACATCCTTCACAAATTCGCACACACCTTTTCTATCTTTTCTTCTTTAAATCTTCTGCTGTATATCCCTCTATATTTTTCACATTTGACCTTTTATTTATATGATTTTAGATTTGTCAAATCGACATTATTTAGTATAACAGTCGGTTGAATTAAGAAAACTCTTTTTGCAAAAATCCTTCAAGGGCCGACAGTGCTTGGTGACCATAACTTTCTATAATCTTTCAGAGACTGAGGGAACTCGGTAAACACCGAAAATCCTTTACCTTTGATAACCAACTGAACTCGGTAAACACTGAATTTCCTTTGACGACCGACTGAACTCGGTAAACACTAAATTTCCTTTGACGACCGACTGAACTCAGTAAACACTAAATTTCCTTTGACGACCGACTGAACTCGGTAAACACTAAATTTCCTTTGAGGACCGACTGAACTCGGTAAACATTGAATTTCCTTTGACGACTGACTGAACTCAGTAAACACTGGATTTCCTTTGACGACCGACTGAACTCGATAAACACTAGATTTCCTTTGACGACCGAATGAACTCGGTAAACATTGAATTTCCTCAGACTATGACATTGTGTGACATCAAAGACAATACATAATTTGAGTAGAAATTTCCTTCAGATAATTGTTTCCAACAACTAGATCCAATGTTGTGAAGCATTTATCCCACAACTCACAAGATTGTTGAAAAATATGTTGAAACAATGAGACACGTAGCTCCTATCATGAACCCTATCATCACTAATATAGAAATGAACCTCCTTGATGATAATGCATTAATTTTGATCTATACCTTCGATCTCATCCAAATCATATTGTGCATGTCTATAGGTCACATGCACAAATATTGCAACTTGATCAGGATGATAATATTGACTCTAGAGCTCCTTTTGAGGGGAAAATGTATAGTTCTCCACAAAATTTACAACTGAAAGAATACAACCAGGTGGGAAACAATTTTTGGAGTCACGAAACTATTTAGCTTGCCATCGTGCACCATGACAATGTTGGATATGTGGATAAGTTATAGATCAAAATCTATCCATGAACTCAAGTTACGATAATTCACTCTCATTTAATGTAATTTTTTTGATTCACCTTCTGTCTTCATTTGATATATCTCATATTCAAATCTCTTCCACTAGACTGGTGTTGTAACATCAATATTATCAAATTGTAAAGGAAATTGCTGCAAATTTCCACAATTATTGCATTCATTTTTTATACACTGGACATTGAATTCATCTGAATCTTCTGATTTATCACATAAAATGGACTTTACAAATTTTGTTGTACTTCCAGTAACCATACCTAGATTAAGTATTGCCATAACCCTTTTATATGATTGCAAGTATAAGTGAAACTCAACATAATTTCGACAACAACATGTTTCGCGAACCTTATTTTTGCATACGAAGTAAGGGCACAACATCTCAAACATTCTCTAACCTATTTTCACATCTGAAAATTCATGCTTGAATGCTTCAAACAATTCACTTTGTGTAGTATTGACAAAATGTTTTGGATGTGAAATATTCATACCGGTCTCTTCATCGTTCATTTGTATAGTGTCCCTTCTATTGGAAGAAACATGAGAGTGGTTGGTCCAAAAATCAATGACCCATCTTCTTATATCTTCAAAAATTATGTCTTTATGGGGAAGTCTACAAATCTATACCCAATTCTTTTCAATATCAATATCCATATCCAACATATTTCTCTTCCTAATATATATTTGTACAGTTCTTCAAGAAACTTTGAGTAAATTAGAAATTTCTCAAACTTGATTTCTATGTGTCAATTTCTTACTTGTTATCATAGTCATCAAGGCTCTTCTAGCTACATTTGAATCTAGTCCTTTATGATCTGCCCTGTTAACAACGTTCAGTGCATCTTGTAAATTTTGAATTATCATCTCTTTTACTTTACCTCCTCCAATTTTCCTATTATCAATACCTAACAACTCCAAAATCGGGGTCATTTTTTTTTTCTTGAATAACTTTGCAAACAATTGTGCTCTTCCCACCAAAGATTTACTCTCAAAATATTCCATCCACATGTTTTTGAGATGCAATTTAATAGTGTTTTCAGGTACCAGGTGTTCTGATTCAATTTGACTAATAAGTGATTCCTCATTCATGTCCATCAAATTCTACATTGTAGGAAAAAAAATATATACTTCGACTACTACCAATATCCTCCCCTAGTTGAGTTGTTCCTTCTACAGTGATCGGTTCTTTTTCAATATCGACCGGTTGCTCTTGGACACATTTTGTATGACCTTTCATTTGGTCATCCCTTTTACGATCATACTTCCTTGTTCTAGTCCTTTTATTTCCCATTGCTCAAATATCTAAGCAAAATTTTTTTTATTATTTTACTATTTCATCACTAAAAAACTTGTCTTCAAACTCCTTCAAAACCAAAATTTCTTTGTAACTTCCCAAAAAAATGACTCCATGCTGTAAAATATCCTTATATCCTAAAATAAGAATGTAAATTCACAATTGATATATATATATATATGTATGTATATATATATATGTATGTATATATATATATATGTATGTGTATATATATATATATATATATATAGATATATGTATATATATATATATATATATATGTATATGTATATATATATATGTATATATATATGTATATAGATATATGTATAGATATATATATATATATATATGTATATATATATATATATATATATATGTATATAGATATATATATATGTATATAGATATATATATATATATAGATATATATATATATATATCTATATATATATCTATATATATATATATATATGTGTATATACATATATATATATATATATATATATATATATATATATATATATATATATATATATATATATATATATATATATATATATATATATATATATATATGTATATACACACACACACACACACACATATATATATATATATATATATATATTTTAAAATATCACACACACAATAGCCTTCGGATTGAAAGGGCGGGTCACCCACACGACCAATCGCGAGGGGCTGACCTCTTAGGGGACTCAGTTGAGTGCCACTCAACCGAGTCAGACTTGGCTAAGTAGTACTCGGCCGAGTCATCCTAAGTGGCATGCCAACTTGGCAGCCAAACTTTCAAAAACACCAAAAATGCAGAATTTGCACTTGTGGTGGTTTTTTCTCTTCTGCAAATTAAAATTTTTAAAAAACTAAAACTACCCATTTGTAGATCTCAGAACTACAATTTTGGACATATAAATTTTATATAATGTCAATTAGAAAATGTTAAACAAATTTGTAAAAGACTACATGTAGGTATATAAAGCTTTGAGAAGTCACCGATTCAATAAATTAAAAAAAATAGTAAATCAATTAAAAAAATTTAAAATTATATGAGGCACTAGAGAAGAGAATCTTCTTCAAGAATATATAATTTATTTGGATTTTGAAATAATTTTGATAGGTGAAAAGTGGGGGGAGACAAAAACTATTGATTTCGTGTAAGTTGTACTTTGAATACTTATAATAGGCAAATTATAGATCGAAAACACTTATTTCCTTTTTCCTACACTAGGTATACATGTCATCTAAAACATATTTTGAAATTGGAGGAAAAAACAATGTTTTACTTATAATTATTTGACAGGAGGTAAACCCCTTGATTTGTTGTATTTTGAGGACATGAAAAATAGACCTTAAAATTTTTTTAAAAATATTAATTTATGTCCAAAATGATTTTAAAAAATTATAGGCATAATATTTATCCTATTTCACACATTTCATCAGTTTACATCATCTTCAAATTCTAAATAGAAATGTGACTTTTATGACTTTGAAGTTTTTTAATTTTGGTGTTGTTAGCCTCTTCTTTTGTAAAAGGGTGACAACTTATTGTGCTTTTACCCTAAGACTAAATATATTATTTTATGAGCTCACTATTTGAGCACCTCATATTCCTATTTGATTGGTCGGTGCTTTGTTTGTTATATTGATGCTAATAGATCAAACAGGGACATTAGTAAATAAAATAATACACTATGTGGTACTCCCTGTTTATGATCATTTCATGAGGAAATGTCTTGGTGGCTCACGGGCTGCTGCAAGCTAGGGTGTGATACATTGTTCATGAGCTCACTGTTTAATACTGGCATTATTTATATCTTTTCATTTGGAATGCTTGATGACCTGTGAGCTTTGAGAGCTAGGAAATCATTTCTGTTACCTTCAAGGCATTCGAGCTTTGTCTTCTCATTAAATCAATTTCGGTGGCATTGTTTACATCTTAGCATTTGGAATGCTTGATGACCTACGAGCTTTGAGAGCTAGGGAATTGTTGCTATTGCCTTCAAGGAATTGTGTCAAGTGTTTGATCTCTATTTATTTATTTTTCTATTGATATTCACTATGCGGTACTCCCTATTTATGATCATTTCATGAGGAAATATCTTGATGGCTCGCAGGCTGCAAGCTAGGGCATCATACATTATTTATGAGCTCACTATTCAATACTGGCATTGTTTATATCTTTTCATTTGGAATGCTTAATGACTCATGAGGTTTGAGAGCTAGGGCATCATTGCTATTACCTTCAAGGCATTGTGTGAAGTGTTTGATCTCTATTTATTTGTTTTGGTGTTGATATTCACTATGTGGTACTACCCGTTTATGATCATTTCATGAGAAAATGTTTTGATGGCTCGTAGGCTGCAACCTAGGGCATCATACATTGTTGATTAGCTCACTGTTTAATATTGGCATTGTTCATGAGCTCATTGTTTAATATCTGGCTAGGCCATGTAAATGGTACCAGCCCAACCTAATCAGCCCAACAAAATGTGTCATGTTTATCTTTTTCAAATACACTCATTCACCATTTTGTTCTTGTTCTTCACACAAATATTATATCAAAAGTAATTGTAAACAATGATTCAAAGAAAAAAGAAATAACTACAATAGATCAAACCCCAAAAGAATACAGTCAACTACAATAGCTCATAGTCTCAATGAAATAAGCAATGTATAAAATAATATATGGTGCAAAATAGCAACAAGCATGCAATGATAGCAATAATATTGCATGATGCCTAAGCTCAAATTCAAAATAGTAAGTGTGTTAATGTATGATCTAATAGTAGCAACCTCATTCCATGCAATGCTTGTGTGGATAATTCATGATACTCCAGGGTTGACACATTTATGTGGTATGTTATGGTGAATTCTTATTGTACACGATAATTCAAACTCTAAAAATATACATATTTAATCCAATTTTATCATTATCTTGTAGGTCTTCAAATAAAGGGAAAATTTGCATGTCCAATGTGTGGTCCAAAGATGAAATCTCATCATTCCAAAAGTTTAAGAAAATAGGTGTTTCATGAGTATAGGAAGTTCCTCCCTAGAAATCATAAGTATCAAATTGTAGAAAGTCATCTTTTCAATGGGAAAGAAGAGACTACATCAAAGCTTTGAAGAATGACACCTCACCTATGGCAGTTGGAATATAATAGAATTCAAGGTAATATCATTCCACGTAATGTTCGATGTTTGAAATTTATATATTTTGATTGTGTTTTGTTGGATAATTATATAGTCGATGATCTTGAAGGTCGTGAAGGCATCACCTACCAGCTTCCAAAGGGACTAAAATATTATCCTAGATAATTTAGTAGGTTGCCCTACTATGAGTATCTACAAATTGTGCATTTGTTTGATACTATGCATATTGGAAAAAATGTAACAGAGACGCTGTAGAAAATATTAGATGGAAGGCGTGAAAAAGAAAAACTTGATAAAATTTGTAGTGACATTCATGATTCCAATCATGCAATGAAAAATATCATTGAATCAAATAGCAATGGAGACTAGATTAATGAAAGTGCTCTTCCTTGGTTATTAACAGAGAAACAAAGTAATGCCATAAAAGAAGTGATCCAAAAAATTCAATTTCCTACAGGATTTGCTGCCGATATAAGCAATCTCATATCAAAGAAAAATGATTTTGGGTCAGGGATGAAAATGCATGATTGGCATACCTTCATCAAGGTAAGTCATATTCTTTTATATATACAATATATTTTTGTAATTGCATTCAATTTTCATTGTATTAAATGATCAATTGACAATTGTTGTAGTATTTGCTACCCCTATCTCTCCCAGAGAACTTTGACAATAATATCAAATAAGTGATATATGATCTTGGAAAATACATGAGGTAAGCAGTGATATTTGTTTAATATATCAAACAATAATATCAAACAAGTAATATATTGTAAAGTCTCATATTTATATATTTATGTCTTAAATCCCTTGTAGGTGGTTGTCATCTAAATAAATCCATAAAGAAAATATAAAATATTGGAAGAAAAAAATTTGTTGATTAATGTGTGAAATGCAAAAGTGTTTATCTATAGTTTTTTTCAATGTACAAGAACACTACCTCATACACCAAGTTGATGAGATTGAATTGTGTGGACCTGTACATGCTAGGTCAATGTGGATGGTTGAGAGACACTTGAAATTTTTGAAGGGTTTGGTACAAAAAAGAACATGTCCTGAGAGTTCTATGGTTGAGGGATATATGGTATACCAAATGATGGTGTACGTTACTCCATATCTTCCTAATCTTAGAGAAAAGACCCATATAGATTGCATTTGGGATCTCGACTCAATTAAAAAATTTGAAGGGGAGTACTTGGTGGGAAACGGTAGATTTAGGAAACTGAAAGGTAATAAATTATGAGATGCTATTGTAGTAAATTAATTCTTAATCTTCAAAATAAAGCTGTTGTAAGTCATCTATTTACTTTTGTACAGCTGCTAAAGAGTGAAATCTAATACATTTGTTTATTACAAACAATCAAGACTGGATGACGACATGGATTGAACAATGTCAACATGATGGTCATAGATTAACATGAGAATTCATGTCTTCATTGGTTATACAAGCTCATCGCAATGGAGATCCCAATGTTACACAAAAGGAAATAGATTTAGCATGTGGTTTAAGAGATCACCAAGTACTTATAAATTTGTTAATTAATCAATCGTATGTTTTTTAACTCGTGATGCAATAATTTATACATGTTTGACATTATTGTAGGTGAAACATGACAAGACTATGTTTTTCAATGATTATAAATTTCAAATGAAAAAGTTGGATGAAACGAAGAGAACTTGTGATTTTGGGATAAGTGCAATGTTTTAGGTGACTAATATTTCATCTAGAAATGACTTACATCCTCAAGAGTCACAAAATTGATACTATGGTATTTTGGTTGATATACTTGACTGTGACTTTAATTCCTTCAAATTGGTTCTCTTCATTTTGAAATGGTACAGACTACGACTCAATAAAAATGATCCTAATAGAACTATTATTGAACATGACAATGGATTTCCAATGATTAATACAAGGTTGTTTGAGCTAGTTGGAGAAGAACCCTATGTTCTTCCAAGCCAATGTGAGCAGGTATTTTACTCAGAGGTTCCACATAAACTAGGTTGGTCATTTGTTGTTAGACATGATCCAAGAGGAAGATCGATAAAGTATAATGTGATGGAAGAAGATACCGAGGAAGATGAAGAAGTGGAAGATGATTTAGAACCAGATCATGATTGAGAGCTAGTCGAAGAAGAATATGAAGAAGAAGATGACAATGATGCTACTATTGATGACGATGATGCTGCTACTAATGAAGATGATGCTTCTACTGATGCTGCTACTGATGAGGATGATGATAAGGATGATGATGTTGATGATGTTGATGGTGATGGTGATGATGACAATGATGACAATAGTGGTGGTGATGATGTCATCGATGATGATGATCTTGATGATGAGATGGATGAAGAAGAATATCAATGACATGAATGAAATGTACAATTATGCCAAATGTTTGGCATGTTCTAATGATTGTTTTATATGTACTACTCTTATTCAGCTTGTTTTATATGTCCTACTTATATATCTTTAATCTTTTGTTAAGAGAAATTTCATTTTAAAAGAGTGTATTTAATCTCTATATTCTAAAAAAACCTCACTAGTTAAGACTGTTCTCATTTGTAGTGGGCATGACAAGAATCAAATCACTTGAAAGACACCAGTATTTAGACATGCACAAATTAGTGACATGATTAAACAAATTACCATATTTACATCTACCCCATCTACATATATGCCTGATGTAGGAAATGAGTGCAACTTGTGCAAGGCTCGAGAGGTAGCTAGTGCCACAAAGATTGCTTCAATGGTGAAAGAAGAAATTATATTTTTGTGATGCCTTCTTTGTGTAGTTTATGCACTACTTTGTTGGGACCATATGTGTAAATGTGGTTAATAGAGGGCTATTATAGATACTTATTTTTTTTTAGAATTTCTAGTAGATACACATAAAGAACATGCACATAAACATGACAAATAAGAAACATAATTGTAGATATCACAACAGTTGACAAACATAAATGTAGGCATCATAATCATAATTTTTGGGAGACACAACATAATTGAATGATATACCCAAATGATGCAACACAACTATATATCACTCCTCTAATTCCAAGTTTACAATGCGGTAAACAAAATCCATAGATAAAAAATAAATTTAGAGAGCGGAGGAGAGTGAGAATGACCAAAGTAATACAAGTCCCTATATTATTTCAATCATTATCGCTCTCCTCCTACACTCTCTAAATTTATTATTTATCTTTGGGTTTTTTTTACGTAGTGTAAACATGGAATTGGAGGAGTAGTTGTGTTGCATCATCTGGGTATACCACTCAATTATGTTGTATTTCCAAAAACTAGTGACCATGATGCCTACATTTATGTTTCTTAGTTGTTGTGTCCCAAGACCCTTTACGACCCTTTACGATCCCTAAGAATACATTTTAGAGATCTTAAAATGTCGTAAAGGGTCATAAGAGGCTCCTAGGAGGGGTTAGATGAGCTTTCACCTTCATGTGGTTGGCCTTGTTAAGTAGAGAATGTTAAACTATTCTTGAAACAAAGAGAAGTTCAATAATTTAAGATCTCAATCCACATACGACAAATATATCAATCAATGCACAGTCTACACAAACTCCAAGTCAAGTCACTGCTACACTCCATAGGAACAAAGCACATCAAATTCAGACCAAAGAAGTCAAGAAGTCACTCAAATCATATCTGAATGCAATCAGGTCCACATATATCCCATGAAAACATTAGGAGGAATGCATCTTTGATCACCGCACTAGCTTCTTGTGATGGAGCCTTCACTATCACAAGTCTTGATTTGGTAGGATCCATTCAAAACCCAAGTCTCTAAACTTGACTCAATATTAATCCACGACCCGCTATTGAATCTATTGCAAAGTTATCTTCGAATGATCCATGACCAAATCATGAGCAGGAACCAGATCTGTAAGAACACTATTCTGAATCGACAAATACATATTTCTTTTAAAAAAACTGATTGTCATCATAACTAGGATGTCCTCAAAATAGCGACGGTTATTTGTCACAAACATTTGACATCCAGGGATCAGCATTAATAGCATCACTATCGAAAAGAACTATAAACGATGGATATCCATCATAAATTTATGACGTCCTTCCATCACATGTACAACATAGTTGCCATTACAAAATAGAAATTATGGACATCCATCATAAACTTCTAACGAATATCTGTTGCACGGATAGTATTTCTATCACGAACAAATTACAAATGACGGATATCTGTTAGAATATTCTGACGGATCGCTGTCGTTATTTGTTGTGATGAGTATGCATCCCAATTTCGATGATCACAAATAGGTCTGATGACAATTTCTCTTTGTTGGCACCCTCTTTTTGTAATGGACATGGTTGTTGTAATTATGAGGACTAGCAAAAATGTTAGTTTTTTCAACTACAAAACTATGACACCGGGTGGTGTCGCTTAATTGATAGTATACTATCTAAATTCATACAATCGGCCATCAAAAAAAGGTCTCAAATGTACTAGTGAAGAAAATGAAGTGAGGAAGTAAGGGTCTAGTCACACTTGATGAGATAAAAGAAATACCAGCATGTGATTCGAGGACACATGACCCTAAATCTCTCAGGAAACATAGAGAGATATGCACCCAAAAAATAGCTCAAGAGAAGCTGAAGAAAGAACACAAGAACACCAAGGTTATTGAGGATGTCAAGGAAATCCCAATGCAAGTTTCTCTAGATGTCTAGATGAATTAGACCCCATCATTGACCAACTTGCACTACTCACTGAAACCATCAATGTCCCAACTACCGATGTTGAGCAGGAGATTGAAGAAAGAACATAACAAATGATTTAGTACAAGCTAACTAAAGAATCAGCCAATCAATGGTAGTAAATAAGGTAGAGCTTTCAAAGGTAGTAAAAAAATTAGAAAGCATTATAGAAAAGGTTATTACAATTTTGAAACAATTATGCACTATAGATTATTTCACTACCGAGGTCATTGAAAAGATAAAGAAATTAGATGAAGATATAAAAGATAGTGTAATTTGTCTAACAACCAAGCAACATTCATTTCAAGTGCATTATTCAAAGGTTAAACACATTCAACAGTTAACACTAGAATTGAGAAAGGAAGAGGACCGCATAAGAGAACAAGTAACCAAGCTACATGCCTAGTTACTACCACATTTAGAAGTAATGCAGAAACATGTGACAAAGATAAAGAAATTGATTTCCACCCTTGAGATCTTAGTCATAGAAAATATTTTTGACATGCATGCACGAGTGTAGAGAAGCTCACTCTATAAAATCTTGAGGAATGGGAAAACCTCATGGACAATCTCAAGAAAACCCACCCAAATATTTTTGATAAATTGTAAGTATAATTTTTTATATTATTTTCAAAAAAGGGGGAAATAATATGTATATATACCAAGCATGTTCAAAGGGGTAGTTCACTAAGTTTACACAAATTTAGTTTTGGAAAATTTTCAAGTTCAAACTTTTATAGTCGGCATACACATGTAAGTTTTTGATACTAATACCAAAGGGGGATAATGTTACTCCTAAATTCATTAAGAGTTGTCATTAGTATTCATTTGTATCATTGGTAAACAAAGAAAGATAGTTCAGTCGGTTATAACTACCTAGTAGTCACTGAGCATCGAGATTACTAAGTACAACAATCACTGAGTACATAGGATTACCGAGCACCAATATATACCAAGACTGAGAGATAACATTTATCGATTAATCTAGATTTCACACAAAAAATTTTAATGACAAATAGTTCAAGGTGAACAACTTTTTTCCATGCAACAAAATGGTTTACCAAGATCAAGTTGAATATTTATTACGGATGTAATTGTTTAATGAATGATGATTCCTATGTAAAGATGACCTAGGCTAATCATATGAAACATTGATCTTAGGTTTTCTAAGATAGTGTCTAAACCCTAATTAGGTCAAATCAGTTTGATATAAGTATTGTAAAGATTTCATTTTGGTAAGTATCATCATCAAAAAGTAGGTACACTCAAGGACATCTAAGATTAGACAGGGTTAAGATTGGAAAGATTTTGACAAAGCATCTAGTTTATCAAAAATAGATATAAGGCTACCAAGTAGTACAATGGGATATATTCATCACAACAAGGTGGTATCATTATTATACTTAATGGATTTGATATCAACAATGTCAGTTGTATTTCTTATAGATCACATATCATTGTTACTCTCTAACAATTGTAGTAGACTTAAAATCTTCTAACAGAGTAGACTTAAAAGTCTTTTGTAAAATCTCTTAACCAAGTGCACACTTGAATAGTGTTTCTAAAATCCTTTAACCAGGAAGATCTACCTGGTCTTATTGTTACTCCTAACAAGGTCTGTTGATCAATCTTTGTAAGCATTACCTGACAACTTTAATTTTTTTTAAAGTGAAGCTTTGTGGGTTCCATCCCCACCATAGTTTTTACCTTCTAACAAGGGTTTCTGCAATACCAAAATACATGTGTTATGTGTATGAAGTTTCATGTCTACTTAATTTATTAGATTAAATGCATTTACATTTTAGTTATGTTATTAAGTGTATGGTTAATGCAATTGATACAGTTAGTTATTAAACTACATGTTTACAAGGATTATGTTTGAAATTTTTTAAGGGTACTGATTCACTCCTCCCTTTTCAGTACACACCTTTCCATAATTCCAAAAAATTGTAGGGAATTTACAGAAAATATAAAAATCCTCAAAGCTTATATATCTAGATCTCAATTAAAAATAAAGATACAAGAAAAGAGACAAAACCAATGTATATACATTTCTCTAGTTTCAGTATATAGACCTAAAACATCCAAATGCAAAGGTAAAATTTGTAATGAATGAAAATTGTGAGTGGCCTTGGAATTAATGAATGAATAGAGTTTTATTTTGTCTTTATAAGGAATCATAGAAAAATACGGATGACAAGGTAACTCACTTATAAGTCTGCATGATTTGTATTAATATGAATAATATATACTGTGTGCTCAAAGTAAAAATGTAAAGTGCAGATAGATGTCCATAAATTCTTGTACAAATAGAAGTAAACATATCCATAGAAGGAATTATTTTTATGCAAAGAAAAACTTATGGTTTGTGTTTTTTTCAAAATACACAAAGTCTTCATACCAAAATAATATTTTAAGCACACAAATCCTCATAAAATATCCTTTATATCCACGACCTACTTAATCTTGAACCAAGAAATTGTTAAACAAAATTTTTTCTCCTCAAAACCTACTTTGTAGATGGCGAGTCACATAATAGAGGGAGTATATTTTGTTTACATTTAGAGCTTCAAGTAGAAGAATAAATAAATAGGGTCCCTCACAAAGATCAAAATAAACAAAGATATCAAATCAAAGGAAAGATTGCAAGCTTTTCATATAAGAGATGACTACGATTTTCTTGACTAAAGAACATACACAGAGGACTTCTTAGATTCATACATATGAAATGATGGTTTCTATTGAAGATCTGATAAATTCCTCAATGAAGAGTCCCCAACCACAAAATATTACACACAAAAAGAAATATCAATGAACATGTGAAGCTACGACTAATCCACAATGCACAAAGTTTTTTTCACATTTTGAATAGAGATTTCTAATAAAAATACATGTAGACAGAACACACAGAAATAAGTTTTTTTTTTTTGTTTTTGTTTTTTTTTCTGACTGTCAGATATAATGCATGTGGCTAGCATGGAATGAATAGTAATATGTTTCAAATTTATCATATATAGAGCTTGTTTGAGCATATCATTTTCTATAAAGTAACAAAAAATGGCCTACCTATGAAATAATGTATCAAGGGCATGGAGAATATGATATCTTCAACAAAATATGCAAGTAAAACTCCTCCAAATCTCAGTAAAAACCTTCAAGCTTCAATAAACTCTAGTTATGTAGCAACTGCACTAGAGAGAGTTCCAAAGAAAATTAACAAATGGAATTATTTACTTCTCTTGTGTTTTTAGGATTTCGACCCTAATGAAGGCCCTTGGGAAATATTTTAGTGGGATTTATTTTTTGTCTTGAATACAATTGTATTTACTCTTTATGTTGTAATATTTGTAAAGTGATGCTCATTTATCCCTTAATAAAGATTGAAACATTTGATAGGATTTTAATTGTTTTATATTAATATTAAATTAAGCATGTACCTTAAATTAATATTAATATAAAATATATAATAATTTTTCTCCTCTTGCATAAACTCTTGCATAAAAACTATGATGTAATTAATATTAATTAAATAGGCATATTATAAATCATGTTTAATTAACATTGAGGCCTGAATGCAAAAAAGAATGACTTGGAGTTCTTTATAGACAAGATGATGTAGAGGTGGTAGTGGAAATGAAATGAACCCACAAGAAATGGATAAAACAATAGGGTAAATCCCACATAAGTCTTACATTGAGGTAAAAATCAAAATCTGTCACTTCTCTAGAGACATTAAGTTTCTTCAACTCCTATTCAAAAGGTTAGGAACACTAAAATATTTCCAATAACCATATCATTCCAAGGATACTCTTAATCTCTCAAATTTAACTCAAAGGAAGTGCACAAATGTTGAACCCTTGGCATCAAGGAGTGGAAAGAGTAATAATAGTCTTGAAACACCTAGTTACAATTAGAATAGTAAGTTTCACCAACCCTTATATCCCCTAAGTTTCAAATGTATCTTTAGGCACTCTAGACCTAGTTGCCAACTAGTCTATATTAGAATTGATACCAAGGAAACTTGGTGAAAGAACACCGATGAAGAGGATGAGCCCACTCAATGAAGAAAAATAGGAACATTCCACTGAGATCTCCAAAGTAGTTACTAAGAATAAATAAAATGGTAACCGATAACCTCTCATAAGATATCAAGATATAGGGACTAAACCAAATGATTGGAGTACAAAAAGAAATCTCATTTTATGCATAATCCAAGCCTATATGGAGTTTCTCCACTCCTAGGGTTGTTCTGCACACCTAATTCCTCAAAATAGTGGCCAAACACATAGGGATGTTTAGCTTAAGGCTTGACATCAAAGCTAGTTTCCAGTCTCCTCCAAGTATCTTTTGAAATATAATAATACATTCCCCTGACTTGTATTCCCTAAAATTCTATTGTGATCTTATGGTGGAACCTTCTATGGTCTTGAATGTCATTTTCCATTCTTCCCCTGGTCTAATTCTTATTTGGTCATAACCAGACTTTAAGTCAATTTTTGAAAAGTAGAAAGAATTCTCTAGTTTATTGAGTAGGTCTTCTATTCTTGGAATGGGAAAATTGTATCTTGATAAGTAGGAGATATTTTCCACAGCAAGTCAAATTGTGATATTGCTATCAGGATTCAACTATGTAGTTTTTTGAGTCAAACTCATTAACCCATGTTTCATGAGTAGTGGTTCACACGAATCCATCTCTCATGAGAATGAATGGAAAATTTAGCACTCATTGGATCTGGGTGATGCTCATAGAGGTGAAGCACTGAGACTTCCCGAGATGTCACCCATCCCAGTACTACTCCATCTTGAGCGTGCTTAACTACGGAGTTTCCTCCATGGTTAAACCCACTTTTCTTGCAACCCCATTTGCAAAACCTTCACCAAGTGTTGTGCCTCATGAACCACTCACAAGGGTTCATAAGGCACAACACTTGGTGAAGGTTTTGCAAATGGGGTTGCAAGCAAAGTGGGTTTAACCATAGAGGAAACTTCGTTGTTAAGCGCGCTCAATCTGGAGTGGTACTGGGATGGGTGACCTCCCGGGAAGTCCTGGTGCTTCACCTCTATGAGCATCACTTAGATCCAATGAGTGCTAAATGTTCCATTCATTCTCATGAGAGATGGGTTCATGTGAACCACTACTCATGAAACATGGGTCAATGAGTTTGACTCAAAAAACTACACAGTTGAATCCTGATAGCAATATCACAAAACTTGTATCTTATTGTTATTTTTTTATGGACCTTCTATCCATGTAGAGTCTCTATTTTCCATCCTTATTTGGGGACAAAAACAAAGGGAACTACACATGGACTTAGGATTTTTTTTTATAAGGCATTCATTCAACAATTCATTAACGTATCTTTCTATTTATACATTTTGAGCATGAGTCATCTTGTAAGGTTATTTGTTTGGAAAAGATGCACTAGGAACAAATTCTATTTGATGAATAATGTCACTTAAGGGTGGGAGGGCTGAGGGTAACTCTTCTACAATTATTTCATGGTAGTTATCCTGTAACTTTTGAACTTCTTTAGGGACTTGTTCTTCCTTCTCTGCAACCATGTCATCTTTTGGTTTCATTACCAAGGCATAGTCTACTGGTGTAGAAGAACCCATGAGTTTCTTGAGTCAATCCTTGCTTCTTCTTTTTGTGTGTGCCCTCTGTGGCATGTTTTTCCTATCATAAGGTCATGTGAACCAAGTGTGTTTTAGTACAATAGGGGTTAGGGTCTAGTTTAGTGTCAAGTCCTGAGGAAATGCAATCAGGGCTAAAAGGTTGTAAAGCCTTAAAATTGGTGGAGTGAAGATGATGATGTCATCATGAGGTCACTAGGGCTTAGAGTGATTTAGGATCATTTTTTAACCTAGGTTAGAGCCTAGGATGAGGTTAGATGAGTAATTAAACTCATTTTCTTAAAGATGTAAAAAGTTGCATTGCAACTTTTACAACTTTGAAATGTTGCTTGGAAAACATTGTCAAAATGTCCTAAGTTGATAAAAGAGTGCCCTAAGTGGAAACCAAAGAATCAATCACCCTATTTAAGACTAATCTTGACCTAATTTCAAGTTTCGATTCCCATTGTACGGATTGGACTTTGAGGAATACAGAGATTTGCTTGTTTTGTGCACAATTTCAATTGTTTCTGATAACAGTAGATCATTAATGGATTGATTCCTACACTGCAGCTCATGCATCGATTATCTTAGGTGTTTTCCTTTTTTTTTGAGACATTGGTTTGGCATTTTAATGTTCTTTCTTTATTGTTTGTATATATTTTTGTTTTTTCACTATCACTGGTTCAAACCGAGTAGTTTGTAAAAATGGAGGTCTAACTCACTACCCCACCATTCATTTTGTATAGCCTCTTGGAGATAGTCAGTAGAATCCATGTACATAATTTGTGCAGGAGCTAGGGCCCTCAAAAGAGGAGAAAGTAATTTTATGATTTTTCCCTGGACGAGCCAGTGGTGAGCCCGACTAGGGAAGATATAGTTAGAGAGAGAATTATTTGCAAATGTGTGAACCAAGAACCCAACTAGATATTGGGACATGTAGTTAGGAATCTCCCAAGGAAATGGTGGAATGGAGAGGGTTGTGCCAATCTAAATGGTGGCCTAAATCTTCCTGATTCAACTAGGAACCAGAAAAGACCTTAAACCCTCCTAAAATCACTCATTCTGAGTTAGGCAAATGTATAGAAGGGTGAGACCGTAAAACCCCAAAAATATATGAGAGAGTGGTAAATGATCCAAGATCATCAAGAAAATTTTTAGGGTTTCTTTGGAGACTAGTGGAGAAAATCCCTATTTTCTTAGATTACGAGACCTAATAGGGCTACTAGCCTTTAAGCCTAATTTGAAGCAATTTGTAGAAATCAACTAACTAGAAAAGCTAAGTGGAACTCCTAACACACTTAGTTGAACAAATTGAAATATTATACGACACCTCCTCACCTCTGTAACATTTCTTTACATCTATGTGCTGTGGAAAGCACCTTCATAGGGTTAGTTCATCAAATTAATGAATAATGTAAGATAAATACCACAATTAGTGAGATAAATATGCAAATAAAAGACAATAAGAACTCTATGGATCTCTATTTAGATATTATAATGCAAAGCTCTCAACAAGATTTCATTAGTGACAGCTCTAAAATGAGAATGATATGATAAGAAATTAAGTAAATCAATTCCAAAATGAAATTATGCCTAATTAACTCTATATTTTCCTTTATAGCTAAAAAATGGAAGAGGTTTGATGCTATTCTCATATTTTTGGATGATTTGTTCTTGATTTATGCCTTTATTTTATAGATTTTGGCAAGGGTAGGGGGTGGAGTTGAGTTTGATCATGGTTGAGTTGAAGTCAAGTCCATGGTTCCACCTTTGGAGACAATTTAAATGGATTGTCCTCAAAGCTTGGGAAAAAAGAGACAAAATGAGTGGCCAAGATTCTCTCACCTTATGTGCGATTGAGATTCTTTGTGAGCTTGATCCTTGTGATTTTGATCCTTAAATCCTAATGGTTGAGGCATTTTCCTCCCATGTGGTGTTGAGTAAAAATAGGGATTTAATAATTGAATTTATTTAATTTATTTAGCCATGCGTACCCCTTAAATGAGTTGATTTTATTTAAATTGAACTATAAAATTAATTATATTAATTACACAATTTATTGATTTATTGGATTTAAATTGATTTAATGGCTTTTTATTTTCAATTAAAATTTGGATTATGGCTTGATTGTAATTTTTCTTTGATTGTATCTTGATCTTAATTTATTGCTTTGATTTTGCCTTGGTTTCTCACTTGTATTAATCTTGTCCATTTTCAGGTGATTACAAATGCCCCTCCTTGAATCGATGTGTGAAGTGTATTGATTCAAAGAATGTCTTGATTGTTTTGATCCAAAGTTACCGATTAGACTAATGAACTCAATTTGATATTGATAGAAGATGTAGATTTTGATGATAGGATTTATACAGTTCTGATTGATTGAAGTCCTTGATGGTCGATATGATGATAGGTCACCGATATGATGCCTAATTTGATCTGATTTGATGTTTTAATTCCCCACTTGATTATTAGCAAAATATTTTTTGATGAAAGATTAAGCCTTTGATTTGATGCAAAAGCCCCTGATTTGATGATTACGATGTCAATTCCGATAATCCAAGTGTATGCCCCCTCGAAAATGAAATGAAATTTAATTTGAGTTGAAGGATATTGTGTCTTTTTATCAATTTCGGTTGTAAATATTCAATAATAGTGAATTTTGATTTCATTTTTTATAATGTATTTATGATGCTGTGATGACAAATGCCCCTAATTTGGTAGATTGGATATGAAAATTTGGGTCGTAGGTCATTTTCTGCTAAAAAATGCTCCTTTTAGGTCAAAATGGGCTATATAAAGGGGTAAAAGGTCATTTTTACTATTCATTTTTATCCTTCTCTTTATCATTTTCACTCTGACCCTCTGAGCCTTTTGCGATGGTGATCCCTATTTGAGAGCACAAATTCAAGCGTGGTCAACGATATCAGCACCCACCTAGCTATGGACCTCTAGTATGTACCCTTGATAGCTTATTTTGTATGATTTTAGCATTGTTATCATATTTTTACTCATTCTTAGGTTGGAGACCCAATTACTAGATGATGCTACATACAATAGTTTGTGTTATTAGGTGATCTTATTTAAGTTTGTGTTCATTTTATTTTGGAGATTGCATGAAGGAGAAAGGAAATAAACTTCTACATCTAAAGATTACACATGCATGTATCGATGATATGTATGCTGTACAAAAGGGAAAGAACTGGAAAGAAAAAGCACCTATCTGAGCTCACACAGGCCGTGAGCGTAGTCGTTACCAGAATTGAATGAATGAGTATAGATATATACATAAAGAAAATCAATTAAATACTGGGGTACAAGACATTTCTTGGTAGTGGTGTCTAGATCTGGTCCTATCCACATAGCTCCTGAGATCCAGAACTTGCAAGAAGAGAAGATGGGATATGGTTAGATCTAGTAGATCTAAGCAATGGCTAGTATCACAGTATTCATAGAATGCATACATACACTCAGCCATGCTCAGGGTATGCTCAGGGCATGTGTATCAAGTCTCCAAAGAACAAAAGAGGCACCATGTTTTCACTGACATGTTTTTTTCATGTGCAGAAACAGGAGGAGCCGATCCAACAATAAATTCAATTAATGAGTTGGGCCCTTGATGTGGATCATGATAGAAAAACCTCAAGTTTTATGTCAATGATCACATCAAGGGCCAAGAGCACCAATCGTACAAAACAAAGGGACATCGAGATGATGTAGTATCAATGAGGATCATGAAACTAGAATCATGGAAACAAAGGAAAATCATGAGGTGCAAATGGCAGAATAATTAGAGGGAATTATAACACAAAGTACAAACAAGAGCATGTCATCTCCCAAGAATATCAAATAGATCTTATTAAGCATAATGAATCATTGTCAAAATAGAGGAAAAGGGGCAAATAAATCTTCATATTAAAGAGGAGTACATTATAGCATGAACATGTTATAATCTACATGATGGACTGAATAAAAGAGGGTTTCAGTGGATAGAACAACACATTGTACCACGAGGATAAGCATATAATATCAAATGAAGATATTGTCACAAAAAGCATGATATTCATGAACCTAAGCACAACAAACATGCATTGAACAATAACTACAATATTGTTCACTTGGTATCATCAAGGAATCAGTAAGCTTGAATCAATAAATTAAAGATGCCATGCACTAGTGGTATGATCACAAAGAGAGCATAGTCAAAAGATAAACAACAAGCATCAAGCTAGGCCTTACATCAAACACATAGCTATACACAAAGGAATATGAATCACAAGTGACCAAGTCAACAATTAACATTCAAACTTGGACATTTCAACACATTCCTATAGCATAAAGTCATGGCATGAGGAAGTGAAGTATGGAAATAGTCTCAGTCCCCTATTTCATGACCTTATAGCTAGCAATGAGAAATCAATACAAGAATACCAGTATATCAATATAGCAGTAAAGATCAGAAGGCACGATCAATGCATGAGTGGCAACAATGCCAGGCTAGGGACTAATTTACTAGCAGGCATGTGCCTCTCAAAAATAATTGTGAATGCCTTGAATGAGGGTACAAAACAAGAAAGATGCAAATTAATGATCAAAGCACATGCATGAGCAATTATAGGAGTGGTTTTCGAATAACACATGTGATAACAGTAGGCATGTGCCATGATCCCACAATGAGAGTGATGCCTCAGTTGTGTTCCAACACAATACTCAAAGGGTCACCCAAACATACAGCATCAAGATGGAAGACTAGCATATACAATGGATCGCAAATGAAGGGAAATGGTGTGTTCAAATAGCATAGGTTCACAGGCTATAATATCAAGCAGCATAAAAGGCGGTGAACAAAGATGGCTTTGAAAAAGCATTAACAGTGATGCAAAGACTACGCTACCAATCAGGCTATGCATGAAGAAGAACAATGATGTTGTAATAATAGTATGATATGGATTAACATGCATTTGGCTTGAATAAACAGTAGCCATATCTTAAAGAAATAGTTAGAAGAAATACAAGACATTCAAGATATAATAAAATGGTCATCAATATACAACTTTCTAGTTAGTGAAAATCACCATGGCTCGAAGATAGGAATGGTGGGCATCATCGGCATATGATGCCACCACCCAAATTCATGGCTTTGGCATTAGCAGTGGTGAAGACAATGCACGATGCCCTAGTTTCCATGGGCTATTGGTTGTATATCATACAACAGTAAAGATCAAAAGGCACGGGTCTCCAAACCCAATGGGAGATCATAAAATCAATAATAGATGCCCAGGTCCGAGCACAAGCTATGCAGGGATAGGGTATTAATATGCAAACAAGTTATAACAACATTCATCCATGCTAAAACTAGAGATTATGCCCTCAACATGTAGAGATTCACAATGCCCTAGCAGAGATCAAATCCACAATAGCCTTATAATACAAAGCACGATACTAGTAACACCAAATGCAATAAGGTGAAATCAAAATGTAGAAAACATAAGTACAATCTCAATAACAATGAACAATACATTGATGCCCTATTTTCTCATGGGCTATCATGTAAATAATGGATACGGGTATAGTGCCATCAAACCATTCAAATCAAATACAGAGGTAGCAATTTTGAAATGTGATTACAGAGGACTGCTACAAGAAAATAGTATCCCTCAAATGATGCCCTTGATTTCTTTTCAATACAAAGGATAATACGGTAGTGCCTTCAACACTGCTAATCAAAGATATAGAGAAGTAAAATACAATGTCAAGCCCTAGTTTCCCAAATGAAATAAAGCAAATGCCAATGAGAATTAAAGGATAGGGTCCCAACCGAAGATCATCAGGTTTCCTCCAAAATACAGAGTCCACAAAAATAGTATCTACAATGAGCCATAAGCCCTAAATGGTGCTCGGGTGATGGACAGAATGCAATAACAAAATACTTTGAAACAATTGTATAAATTGAACTAGTGGATCAAAACTAGGTGCACAACCATATTTCAATTTTCAAAATGACACAGGTAATGACAATGAAAATAGGAATGAAGGAAGAAATGAATGTACAAAACCCTCGATACCAAATGCAAAGTGCATATTAACAGTGCCCTCAAAATTGAATGTGAAATGAAAAGATGAAAGGCATTTCAAATTCCTACCTCGACAATATGAAGTTGGAGGTCGAATTTTCCCCAAAATAGCTGCAATGATGCTAGATGTTTCCATATCCAACTGCCAATGCAAATAGAAGTTGGCGGTTTCCATTTTGAGGTTTTGATGCTAGAGGTTTCCCATTTTTGAATGAGGGGTTTTGATGATATCTCCCCTTTCTTTTAGGGTCGAGATTTTCTTTTGCCATGAATTTTAAACTTTGGATTTATATGATGTTTTTATTTTATGTGTATTCTCCCCATTTTTGGGTTTAGAATATTTGAGAAATATGCTAATCCATAGTTTGTTCTATAATATAAGTGGATTTTATTATTTAATGATTATTTTTAAAAATGTGTCTCCCCATTTTGGGTTGAGACCATTTTAGAATGTGCATTAAATCCATTTATTGATATAGGGGTCAGTGTCAAAATGGAATAGTCATCACACATATTATTGTAAATTCTAGCAAATGGTATTTTTATAAACCATTGTCAGAATCTTTCGGTGCATGACTTAGTGGATAGAGTGGTCTCCTTTGACTCTCTATTTTTAGGGCCCCCACTTTCCTCACCCCCTAGAGACCTAGGAATCTGACATTTGAATTATGATATAGCCTCATGGGTCTTTTATTGATCTTTTTATATTCTTAGGAGGTAGTGGAATTTTAATGCAGATTGCTAGGTTTTAATTATATACCTCTCACTTTTGGTGATTGAGGTTAGCTCTTCATTCTTTCTCTTTGATATGAGTGTTGTAGCTCTGAGAGACACAATTGTACTTAGTTTCTTTTTAGCAATAAAAATTGATCCTTCTTGTTCCCCTACAATTCCGGATTTTCTTTTTGAAATCACATGTAGGATTACTGTGATATCTTTGTATCCTTAATCTGCATGTTGAATCCAAGTTGGTTTCCATGAATTCATCTTAATTCAGTAGTGTGACTTGTGTGCAATTGAGAATATTAGAATTGTGGAGATTTCTTCCTTTTCTATATTTCAAGTACCTTGTTTCATTAAGAGTTTAAGGAAGCAAGATTAAGTTGCGAGTCAAGTTTTGTTTTTTTGTTGGAGTAAGCTTATTTTTGTTGTGGATCTTCTTTCAAATTTAGTGGATCACCTTTGTTTTCATTTAGTTGTAGTTGTTTATTTTTATGCTCTCTCTCCCTTTCCTCCTAAAAGTTAGTAAGTTTTCAAGTGATCCAAAGGGAAGCTGACCCTTAATCCGAAGGTCTATTCTCGGATAGGTTACCCACAGCCTGAGAATAGTCGTATATTTCATAGGATTGTTGGGTTCAACACTTAGCAAATTGGGTGCAATCCTTAGTGACAACAGTTTTGGCATGCCCAGTGGGATCGAAGACTCAGTGAGTTAGATTTCTAAGAAAGATTTATGCAAGTTATTGTGTGGTATGAGAAGTGACAGTGTTTTAAAATCATATCTGGCAACTCTAGTATTATTTCATGTAGATCAGTATATAAGCTTATGAGAAGGATCCCAACTAGGCATAGTAAGAATCCTTTTGTGTATACAGAGCTTCCATCCATCAAAAAGAGGTCTAAAGCAGTCCAAACTAGTGCATCAAAATCTACAAATCCTACTCCTAGTCCTATTCCTAATCCCGCTCGCATTCCTGCAACCACTTCCCAAATTCAGCCAGCATAAGCAGCACCAGCAATTCAAGCTAATGAAGGGTGTTCCCCTTAATACCACAAACACATAACAGAAATAGAGAAACAACAACAATTTGTAAAAATAGAAAATGGGCGTCCTATTATCTCCACAAATGTGGAATTACAAACTTTCAGAATTACAATATGCAAAGCCACATGGGCATTCCTTTTACAATATTTTGTAGGACAAAGCCTCGAATCATTACTTAGAACTACTACCCAAAACTATCCCCTTACAACACTATGGGCCTTCTTTATATAGGCAATTTCCACCACCCGAGAAGGTTCCAGAAATTTAGCCCTTAAGGCCGACTATACATAGAATTATTTTATTTTCACAATTTTTACAATAGGGTCGGCTCAAAAAAAATATATAAATATGCTTTTAGGTAGCCCAACTTCCAGAGGCCATAACTTTTTAACCGTAGCTCCATTTTCCTATTGTAGCCACTTTTTGGAAATGCCATGACAAGATCTACAGTACCTGACAGATGCAAGTGCCAATTAGCTGGGGGTCAATTGCGATCCGGAGCCTCTAAGACCTTCAAAATTGACCTGAAAGATTTTGTACCCAAAAACCTCAATAACTTCACTGATACTGATGACATGGTAATGAAACTCAACTGATAGGCTGAAATGACTGAGATGAACCTCCACCTGTGAAATCAGAACATTCTAAGATCATATGACCAACTTACTAAAAATAGTAAGCTTTCATAAATAGCAACTCTGCACAAGATAGCCCTTATTAAAAAGCAACAAAAATATTTTTGGGTGATGCAAGATTTCTCTTACACCTAGGATGCTCTTGCATCACAAGCTCCCCTTAATCCTCCAATGGCTAGACAACATGCTTTTGCAGCCTTCAATCAAGGTAGCCCCTTGAATTTGCAGCAGCCTAATAACATACCTATATCAACTCTTAAAATTTTTTCTATTTTTACAGGAGAGGATCAAACCTCCACTATTGAGCATATAAGAGATGTAGCATCCCTTTGTGCCCTTCATAATATAACCCAAGATAATGTTGCTATGAGGTTGTTGGCAGCTTCCCTCAAAGGAAAAGCTTTGCAATGGTTTAGAGGTTTAACAGTTGGTTCTATAGCTGATTGGGATGGGTTGGGCCAAGCCTTGACCAACCAATTTGAAGATAAATCAGATCACCTCTCATTAGTTGAGCATTTAACTACTATTAAAAGATCACCCCAAGAATACATGATGGATTTCAATTTCAGATTTCAAAGGACATGGAATAGAATACCAGCCAAAATTAGGCCTTCAAGCTAGCATGCTTTTCTATACTATCTAAGAGCCCTTAACAATGATATCTCTATTATGATCCAATCCATGGGAGGGACTAATTTACCAGCAACATATGATCTTGCCATAAGAGCTGAAAATAGCCTAATCCAAGCAGGAAAGATAGCCCCAAGGCCTCCAATGCTTATTTTTCCCGAGCTTCATCCTTTTCCTAAAGTAATTCCAGCCTTGGCATCTATTCCACCTCTCCCAGATCCTTCTCAACAAGTTGTTAGCCCAGTTGTGAATCAATCCCAAGAGCTAAATGAGATAAAAAAGGCCTTGCAAACTATTACTAATGAGCTGGTTAGTCTAAAGAAGCAGCAGTCCCAACCTTACCAACAACCCTATCAATAGCCTTATCAGTAGCCCTATCAAAATCATTATCAACAAAATAGACCCCAATACCAACAAGGCCAGCAAGGCCTAGAAAGAAATTATAACCAAAAATCAAGCTAGCCTTATAATCCTAACACTCCTAGTGCTTCTAGAGAGCTAGTTCCTATAGCCAAGAATAACATGGCGTAAGAATATCAATGGGGCTGCCCATGCAATCAACATCATATCCAAGGGATGTGTCCTAATGGCTATGCTCAGGCCCTCATGGTGAAAAACAATGTGATGATGCTGGAGGAGATGGTTCAAGAGCTAGAAATTCAATAAGGTCCAGTTGCTACCCCAAATGAGTTGTAGACACCTGAGGTGGCACTGGTTAATTTTCAAAAAGAAGATTTTTGTGGGGTGAATTTTTCACCAAATGATAACTCAAACTATATTCCAGGTGCAGCCAACACAAGGTCTAAGAAGAAGGCTTTGGAGGTTGAGAAAGTGACCTCTACCAGTTAGCAAACTCCCATTGTGAATCCAAAACCCAAGGTGGTTCAAGCTCCAGTCCTAAACCAGTCAAGGCAGCTACACAGTTGGTGTCTACACAAACAGAAACTGCTGCACCAAAAGGGTAGTCTAAAGTAAGTTTACTATCTTTTAATATTGTGGAACAGATGAAGAAGATCTCTATTAATGTGCCTTTAATGGACACCCTGGCAATCCCTGGATAAAAGGAGCTAATACTTAGCAAGTTGGCTAAGCTTTCATCAAGTCAAGAAGTTGTTTCAAAACAACCTAGAGTCCTAGTGGTTGACATTATAATCAGGTGCCTTAAGCAGTGGTGCATCTTTGATAGCCTACTTGATATTTTTGAAAGCCTCATCAGACTCACCCTTCCAATTGATTACAGATCCCTTCTTCAACATCTTAGAAATAGGTCTAGTAACCTCTGCAAAATTTGTCACAAATCTCCTTAAAAAATTGACCTAACCAAAGAAGGACTGAATTCCTTTAACATTCTTTGGTCTCTAAATTTTATCAAATGGCTGCTACTCTCTCAGGGTCAATTCTCACTCCTTGCTTCCCAACTAAGTGGCCAAGCAACTTACCTTCAATGACACCAAAAGATCATTTCCTTGGGTTCAAAAAAATGCCAAATTCCAAGGCCCTCACAAATATTCTTTCTAAATGAGTGAAATGGTCTTCTTCCTCCTTGGAATAAGTAGTTAGATCATCTTGATATACAATAAGAAAATCATTTATGAAATCTGAAAAGGCAACATCCATTTCCCTCTGAAAAGTAACACTAGCATTTGTGAGGCCAAAAGGCATTCTCACATAAACATATGTCCCCCAAGGTGTTGTGAAAGTTGTCTTGAATTGCTCTGATTCCTTGACAATGACCTAATTGTAACCAGAGAAACCATCCATCATAGAAATCAATTATGATCCGATTACTCTCTGCAACATAGCTTCCATATTGGGTAGATAATAATTATCCTTTAATGAGCTGATGTTCAGATTCTTGAAGTCCACACAAAGCCTGATGTCACCATTCTTTTTTCTCACAGGAACAAGGTTTGACACCCAAGAAGAATGTCTTATAGGCTTGATAATTCCAGCATCTCTCATCTTCATTAACTCTTCTTGCATCTTGGGTGCCAAAGTGGGATTAATAGGCCTTTGTTTTTGCCAGAAAGGTTTAGCATCTTCTTTCAATGGAATAATATGCTGAAACAAATCTTCTCTATAAACCTTTAGGTCATCATATGACCATGCAAAAACATGCCTAAATTTTCTCAATAATTCAGTCAAAGATTTCTTTACCTTTTGAGATATATCTCTACCAATGTATACCTTTTTAGGTGCCTCATGTGTTCCAAGATTTATCTCCTCTAGATCAACATAATCTTCTCTTTTGATATTCTTTTGAACTCTATGCTGGTTATCAAAGATAGTCTCCAAAACAACAAGCCCCTTGGGCACCTTGTTAGTTCTAAGCTAAATGACCTCATTGCCAAAGATAGCCTCCCTTCCTTCTACTAACTCAACCAAGGCTAAACAACCAAATTCCTGACCATGATACTGATCCTCACAACCCATAAACTTCAAGATATCATTATCATCATCAAAAACTTGCCAATTCTCAATATTATCTGGTATGCTAGGCCTAGCTTGAATTTCAACTTTAGAGATACCAGAAAATGTAATATCATTGGGATTGATTGCAATATTGGCTAACAAGTCAACCATCTTATTGTTACTCCTATCCTTCCACTCAATATTGAAGGCATCAAAATGTTCAATCAAATCCCAAATTGCATTCCTATATTATTTCAACCTCTTGTTCTTGGAAGCATAGACTGACCTAACTTGGGACACCACCAACTTAGAATCACCAACAACACTTAGACACTTAATACCATGCTTTTGTGCCAACCTCAATCCTAACAAAAAAGCTTCATATTCTACTATATTATTGGTACAAAAGAAATTCAATGTGAAAGAAAACTTGTAGATGTTTCCATCAGGAGAAATAAGTAAAATACCTGCTCCTGCACCATCTTTGCAATTTGCACCATCAAAATACATTACCCACAAATCACCCTTCATAGAATTAACACTTACCTCAACAGAGATAGGTGACAAAATAGGTTCCTCTTCAAATACAGGGATCTCTACCCTAAAAGCATTAATATCAGTATCCACAAAACATGTAGTTTCATTATCAATATTTCTCTCAATCATGCGGCATACTCTTGGCTCTCGTTCAATCTTGACAAACTAATCATCAATCCTGAAAGTGGCATAGGACAAATCACATTGTAAACTTCCACCCATGGTAGCACTCCACCTTCTAGATAGTAGCATCCCATAATGAGGAGGGATATTGATGAAGGGTGCTCCCCTTTATACCACAAACACATAATAGAAATAGAGAAACAACAACAATAATATGCAAGAACAAAAAATTGGCTTCTTATTATCTCCACAAATGTGGAATTAAAAACTTTCAGAATTACAATATGCAAAGCCACATGGGCATTCCCTTACAATATTTTGTAGGACAAAGCCTCGAATCAATACCCAGATCTACTACCCAGAACTGCCCTAGACAACACTACGGGCCTTCTTTATATAGGCAATTTCCACCGCCCGAGAAGGTTCCAGAAATTTAGCCCTAAGGGCTGACCAAACTTAGAATTATTTTATTTTTTAATTTATTACATCAAAGTCGGCTCAAAATAACTTTTGAAACCCGAACAAAAATTTTGAAGGAAAATTATTTTCTGCCATTTCAGGTGACCCGACTTTCGGAGACCATAAGTCATCACTAGTTGACCTGATTGACTATTATAACCCCATTTCAGAAATGCCACAAAGCGCTCTACAGGCTTGACCTTTGCAAAGCACCCATCATCCAATTTTTTGAACTCATCCGGGGCCTCTAAAGCCTTCAAAACTAAGTTCAAAGTTTCTGTACCCTGCAGCCAATACCAAAAATCTTCAATATCTTCAAAACTAGACCTGATCTAGCCATGAAACTTTGCTGGCAGGCTGATATGACTGAGATGAACCTCCACATTTAAAATCAGAACATTCTGAGATTGTAAGACCAACTTACTAAAAATAGCAAGTTTCCATAAATAGCAACTCTGCACAAGATAACCCTTATTGAATGCAAAAATAGAAATATTTTTGGGTGATGCAAGATTGCTCTTACACCCAGGATGCTCCTGCATCAGACACCTGGGGTAATTTGAGAAGTGACCCTGTCATGACTTAGGTGTGTAGAGGAAAACCAAGATGGTTAACCTCCTCCTTTGTTAGTCATGATGAATCTTCAATAGGTCATCCTTTCCATTTGACCAAATACTCTTCATATGTCCTATTCCTTATGCTTCTACCAACATGACTATCCAGTATGTCTTCAATCTCCTTGGTATCTGAACTACTTGCTGGAATACTCCACTATGCTGCTACAACCTCATCTTCAAGACCTCCTTCATGATACTCTATCAAATCTGAAATGTTAAACACTGGTGAAATATTCAGCTCACTAGGTAATTCTACCTCATGCATTTCCTGAATCATGCTTCTTCAATATCTTACATGGTCCAAACTTCTTCATTTTCAACTTGTTATATGTACCAACCAAAAATTGCTCCTTTCGTAAATGAACCATGACTTCATCTCCAACCTAAAATTCCTTATGCCTCCTTTTCTCATCTGCCTTAGCCTTATACTACGCATTCATCTTGGTAATATGCTTCCTCACCACCTCATGGATGTTCTTCAAATGTTCTGCAAAATCCTCAGCTTCAGCACTACTTATTTCTCCTTTATGTATCTTTCTCAATTCAGATGCATTTCTTGGACTACTTCCATATACAATCTGAAATGGTGATTTACCAGTACTCCTGTTGATAGAATTATTGTATGCAAATTCTACTTGTGGTAAAATCAAATCTCATCCTGTTGGCTTATCTCCAACCAAACATCTCAGTAGATTTTCCAAATTTCTATTCACCACCTCTGTTTGTCCATCAGTCTGTGGATGATGTGATGAACTAAACTTCAAATCTATGTTCAACTTCTTCCACAATGTCCGCCAGAAATATCCAACAAAATTAGTATCTCGATCTGAAACTATGGTCTTTGGCAAACCATGTAGTCTCACCACTTCTCTGAAAAACAATCCTGCTACATGAACAGCATCATAAGTCTTCTTGCAGGGAATGAAATGTGTCATCTTCAAAAATCTATCAACCACCACAAAAATTGAATCATGTCCCTGTTGAGTTCTCGGTAAACCAAGAACAAAGTCCATACTGATATCCTCCCAAGGCTTCTTTGGTATAGGTAATGGTTGATACAACCCTGTATTCTACTTCACTCCTTTCGCCATCTGACATACTCTACAACTCTGTACAGACTTCTTCACATCTTGCTTCAATTGTGGCCAATAATAATTCTCACCAACCAAAGCAAGAGTTTTATCATGACCAAAATTTCCAGCCAATCCTCCACTATGCTTCTCCTTGATGAGATTCTTCCTCATAGAACTTCATGGAATGCACAACTGACTCCCTCTGAATAGCATATCATCTTGGATGATAAAATCAAGCCATTTCATCCTGTCTAGAGTAACAGGTTCTGTACAAGCTTTCCAAGCTTCACCAAAATCAGGATCCTCTGGATACAAATTCTTGAGTTCCTCAAACCCAACCACCTCAATCTGCATCTCTATCAGCAATAGTTGCCTTCTGCTAAGAGAATCTGCAACCCTGTTAGACTTTCCACTTCTGTGTTTCAAAACAAATGTATAACTCTGCAAAAACTTGACCCATTTCAAATGCATTTGATTCAACTTTCCTTGACTGTTCAAATATTGCAAAGCTTGATGATTAGTATACAAAACAAACTCCTTAGGAAGCAGATAGTGCCTCCACTTTTTCAATGCCTGAACTATAGCATAAAATTTCTGATCATAAACAAAATATTTTCTCTTGGCATCATTTAACTTCTCACTGAAATAAGCAACAGATTTACCTTCTTGGCTCATAACAGCTCCTATTGCAGTACCACTAGCATCACAATCTACTTGAAACACCTTATTAAAATCTGGAAGTGCTAAAATAGGTTGTTCTGTAACTTTTTGTTTCAATAATTGAAAACTTTTTTCTGTCCCAGTAGTCCACTTAAATTCTTTTCTATCCCCTCTCATTGTTTCAGTCAAGGGTCCACTAATACTGCTAAAATTTTTGATAAAATTTTTGTAAAAGCTAGCCAAACCATGAAAATATCTTACCTCAGTAGCACTCCTTGGAGTAAGCCATTCAAGGATAGCCTGTACCTTCTTTGGGTCTATTTTTAGACCTTCTGCTGAAACTACAAATCCTAAATACACTAACTCTTTCTTCACAAAACTGCACTTCTTCAAATTAATCAACAATTTCTCATCTCTCAACTTCTCAAACACTATACGAATATGCATCATATGTTCCTCCAATGTCTTGCTAAAAATCAAAATATCATCTAGGTAAACAATGACAAACTTACCCAGAAATTCTTTTAGAACCTTGTTCATGAGCCGCATGAAAGTGCTCGATGCATTGGTTAGCCCAAAAGGCATGACTAACCACTCATACAATCCTTCCTTTGTCTTGAAGGTAGTCTTCCATTCATCTCCTTCTCTGATCCAAATCTGGTGATATCCACTCTTCAGATCTATCTTTGAGAAATACACAGCTCCACTCAAACAATCCATAATATCATCCATTCGTGGCAATGGAAACCTATACTTGATTATGATCTTATTTATTGCTCTGGAATCTATACACATCCTCCACTCTCCATTCTTCTTTGGTGCTAATACCACTGGTATAGCACAGGGACTCAGTCTCTCTTGAATCAACCCCTTCTACAATAACTCATGTACTTATCTATTCAAATCTTCACTTTCTACTGGTGTCATTCTGTGTGCTACCTTGTTTGTAAAACTGGCTCCTGGAATCAAATCCATCTGATGACTGATCTTCCTTACCGGTGGTAATCCATCAAGTATATTATCAGATACAATATCTTGAAACTCATTCAACAAATTTGCAACCTCTACAAGTACATCCTCTTCTTCTTCTTTACCAACTTTTGGAATTAAAGCAAACACACATGCTCATGCCTAATACCATCTAGAAATTTTCTTCCATCAACAAATGTTATTCTTGCATTATCACATACCTTTTTTTCAGTCTCCTTCAATGGCTTTAGCTTATGTCACACTCCATCCTTTGTCAGGGAATAGGTATTCGCATGACCATCGTATACAGCACATCTGTCAAATTACCATGGTTTACCCAGCAACATATGACATGCATCCATAGAGATGATATCACATATTACCTCATCTTGGTACCCGTCGATCTTGAACTTTACCAGACACTGTTCACTGACCATGACCTTGTGGTCATCCTGCACCCACGCAATTCGATATGGATGTGGGTGTTTTTATCTCTTGAGCTTCAACTTTGTCACCATCTCTTCTGACACTAAATTGTCAGTGCTTCCAATATCGATAATCACATCACAAAATTTACCCTCACACTTGCATCTAGTGCGAAATAGGCTCCTCCTTTGTTCAGGTTCATTCTCACCACTCAGCAAGACTCTTCTGTTAATTAGCGTTTCTCCTCTTTCAGCATCTTCAAAATTTGATGATCTAGCATCTTCATCTACATGTGTAACTCTGGCCTGGCCTTCATTTCTCTTGTCTATTCTGCCTTGGCGCTGAGGACATTCAAATGTCCTATGACCTTCTTCTCCATAGTGAAAACATGTTCCACGGAAGCCTCCTCTTCCAGATCCTTGTCCTCTTCCTCTTCCTCTCTAATCTCTATTACTCTGATCTTGGAAATGATTGGAATTATTTCCTCTCTGATTCTGACTGCTACTAGCCTCATCCTTCTTTTTTGAATCTTCATTTTGGCCACCATATGACCGTCCGCCAGATCTTCCACCACGACCTCTTCCATTTTGTTTGCTCTCAAACTTCTTGTTCAACTTTTGCTCTACTTTTAGGGCAAACTGGTATGCCTCCTCAATACTGTTCATTTGAACTAGATTCAACTCCTCCTAAATGCTTGGCCTTAACCCATTAAGGTATCGGGAAACTTTCTCCTTATCAGCTTTTGCATGGCCTGTTCTGATGAGGAGTCAATAGAACTCTTCTATATACTCCTGAACAGATTTTCTTGCTTGCTTGAAACTTTTCATTTTCTTTAGTAGGTCAAGCTCATAATCAATAGGAATGAACTGTTGCTTCAATTTATCCACCATCTGATCCCATCTTGTGATTTTATCTTTCCCTCTTCTATTTCGCTCCAATTAAATTTCTTGCCACCAGATCTTTGCATGACCTTTCAATCTGGCCTTCACAAACTTGACCCTATCAGGATCCTCAACATCTTCACACTCAAAATATTTCTCACATTCATTGATCCAATCGATCAATTCCTCTAGGTTAAGATTTCCAAAAAATGTAGGAACCTCAATCTTAGGTCTTTTCCCAATCTTGGAAATTGCCTGAAAAAGTCTTTCTTCCTCTTGGTTCACAATTTCAGCTTCTCCTTCTTGATATTCTTCTTCGGCTTCATCCTCACTTTCTTCTCTGACATTAAGATTCATTCCTCTGTGAATCTCTTCTTACAATGCTCGCACTTGTCTCTGTAGCTCTCTAACCTCAGGTGTCACAGTACCAGCTCTTTCACCATGTTCTCTTCATGGAGGCATTTTCATGATGTGCGCTGAAACCCTAACCATGGTCCTAGTGTAAACTACCTCATAGTCGGTGATCTATTTACACACTCAAAAAAACCTACTCTGATACCACTTGATGAAGGGTGCTCCCCTTTATACCACAAACACATAATATAAATAGAGAAACTACAACAATAATATGCAAGAATAGAAAATTGGCTTCTTATTATCTCCACAAATGTGGAATTACAAACTTTCAGAATTATAATATGCAAAGCCACATGGGCATTCCCTTACAATATTTTGTAGGACAAAGCCTCGAATCAATACCCAGATCTACTACCCAGAACTACCCTAGACAACACTACGAGCCTTCTTTATATAGGAAATTTCCACCGCCCGAGAAGGTTCCAGAAATTTAGCCCTAAGGGCCGACCAAACTTAGAATTATTTTATTTTTTAATTTATTACATCAAAGTCGGCTCAAAATAACTTTTGAAACCTGAACAGAAATTTTGAAGGAAAATTATTTTTTGCCATTTCAGGTGACCCGACTTCCGGAGACCATAAGTCATCACCAGTTGACCTGATTGACTATTATAACCCCATTTCAAAAATTCCACGAAGCGCTCTACAGGCTTGACCTGTGCAAAGTGCCCGTCACCCAATTTTTTGACCTCATCCGGTGCCTCTAAAGCCTTCAAAACTGAGTTCAAATTTTCTGTACCTTGCTGCCAATACTAAAAATCTTCAATATCTTCAAAACTAGACCTGATCTAGCCATGAAACTTTTCTGGCAAGTTGATATGACTGAGATGAACCTCCACATGTAAAATTAGAACATTTCAAGATCGTAAGACCAACTTACTAAAAATAGCAAGTTTCCATAAATAGCAACTCTGCACAAGATAACCCTTATTGAATACAAAAATAGAAATATTTTTGGGTGATGCAAGATTGTTGTTACACCTAGGATGCTCCTGCATCAGATATCCACCACCAAAACACTCATTGTTAACTCTTTCTCTGGATATGCTGCCAGCCTATATGGCATTGCATTGATAGTCCCAATAACTGGTACCTCCCTCTGATCCATTGCACAACATCTGCCTTGCACTGTATCAACTTTAAGGCCCAACTTCTCCATGATTTTGAAAGGCATGACAGTATTAGAGGCACCACTATCAATCATACAATTTCTCAACCTCATTCCATTCACAAGAACACTTAAGAAGAATGGATCAATATTTTCAAGGCTGGCATTGACAGAACTATCCAAGTATATTGGAGGAATTTGAGACACAATTCCCTGAGCAGCAACACCTTGCAAAGCCCTATCCTGAGATCCATTGCATGCAACATCATTTTTATGACCATTACCTACCCATGCAATAGCTCTGTCTTTGCGTTCAGGGATCCTCAACAATTCTGACAATGGAACCTTAACTGTAATTTGGGACAATAGAGATAACATATCAATAGGAGCAGAAGAAGGATTATCAATCTACACTGCCTTAATATCCTTTTTCTTATCTGACACATTAGGTGTATTGGCCACCCTCATTTTTTCAATCTTAGCCATTATGTTAACTCGCCTCTCAATCTCACTAGAAATCATTTCAATTCCAACTCCCTTAGGCTCACAATTCTTACCTTTTACATTCTTGAATTTCACCATGTGATCACCTTTTGATTTATTCTCATTGGGTTCTCCAAAGTTGGTACTCTTTATAAACATTCCTGTAGCTTTCTCATTTGTATTCCTTGCCACCATGCCTCTAGTTTGCACTTGGGCAATCATTTCTACAGTAATCATATCCATCTCTTCTCTAGAAGGTCTTCTTAAATTTACTGGCTCAAAAGAAGAGTTCATGTTACATGTCTTCCTATCAATGTCTTCACTATCATAAAAAACTTCTTGATGAAAAAGGGCCTTATTGTGTCTCTTTACATTTACATCTACCTCTTCATCAAAATCAGAATCATCTTCATATCCTAGATATGAAGAAGCCATGTTGCATCCAACATCATCTTGATCTTCTTCTTGATCTATCTCCTCATTGCCACAATCTTGATTTGCAGCCATAGAATGTGCAACCACACAATGCTCTATAGAATGAGTGGACTGGCATGCAACACACCAAGGTATGTCATCCATGACATTTATTGAAGCCTTTTGTAGATGGTCAGGGACACCTCTATCATTCTTTCCTCTCATAGTAGGGACAATAGGCTTGTCATCCTTCCATTGGGTGTTGTAGGGGTAGTTCTGCAATCTATTCTGTTTGTTAAAATTGTTGTTGAACTGAGGCCTCTCATTGGCAAGAGCACTAATGTTCCTATTTGTAGGTGCCTTCAAATCCTTCAATGCATTGAGCACCTTATCCAATTTATCTTCTTCTTGCCTCCTAGCTCCAACATTCTTATCATTTTCCTTTTTGTATTTCTTGTCCCCAAACAACTTTGGGTCATCTCTCTTTCCACCCAATTTCCCTGATATTTTCATATTGTTCTCAATATTGATATCAATCCTAAAATCATCCCTAAGAGTTCTTGGTTCTTTTTCCCTCAACAAATATCTCATCTTTCCATCGAATGCATTGAAGTATGTGGTCAGACAGACATTGTCATCTAACTACATAGCTTGGAACAACTTATGCATACCTTTCTGAAATCTCATGTTGAATTCAGCTGCAGTCTCATTCTGATTTTTCCTTATGGTATTGAATTCATTCAACATGAAACTAGCATTAGGCCTATCACCATACTGCTCTTTAAAACATCTCTGAAAAGAATTCCAAGTATCAATACATTTATCAGGAAGTCTCTTAAACCAATCTCTAGCATCCTCTATTAGAGATTGAACAAATAATTTCATGACCACATCCTCATGCTCTACCTCATAATCATTAAGCATATCAAAAAATAACCTAAGATGCTCCTCACAACTAATAGCATTATTACCAGCAAACTTAGGTACCTTATCTCTAATATCATTTGGAAAAGTATTTGGGTAGCTAAGAATTCCATCAAAACTAATTTTCCTATAGCCTTCTAATTGCATAGGTCTTCTTTGAAAACTTGAACTAATGTTAATCCTAGGATCAACATTAGCATCTACATTTATTTGTATATTTGATTGTTGCCTAGGATCAGCACCTATCCTAGCAAATGAAGAAGGAAATGAACTAGTAGCATTACTAAGTGGAATAGTAGTAGTCATAGATGGCATACCTAGTTCAGTAGCAGATGGACCAAGAGCATTAGCTGATGAAGCCTTCAAGAACTGGATCTTTCTTCTTTTTTTTGCAATGGAAGCTTCAATTTCAACCCTCTCTAATTCTCTTGCAATGTCCTCATCTTCTTTTCTTCTTCCCTCCATTTATGTGTCCTTATTTAAATTGGGTGGTGGGACCTCGGGTATTGTCAATGATTTACTTGTTTGATGTCCCACAATATTTTGCTTTCCTTTCTCACCAGCGGAAACATTAGGCCTAATGATCTCATGCCCATCTTTAGCTCTAGGAAAAGGATCATAACTTTGCACTTGTCTAACCACAGGGCCCTCCCTATCAAATTCATGATCTTGCAGTAAGCACTCTTGCTCACTCCTCAAGGCATCAAGATCACCAAAGACATCATGCTGCAAAGTTTTAGGAGTAGAAGCAAGCATCTTGTTTCTCTCCTTCATTTCATTAATCTTTCTAAGGAGAGACTATCTTTCTATCAGAGCATTCACCTTTTTAGCCTCTCTCTCCTCTTGTAACCTCTTATGTATGGCATCTTGCTCTACCAACTGCAACCTCAATATATTTAAATCATTAGGATCTACCATAATGTCATCAGAACCTGATGACACATCTATATCAAAAAGATTTTGATATGGGAAGCATACTTGCCTTGGTCTCATGGGTTCTCTTCTGAAATTGTCCTCATCAAGATCTAAATCAATCTCCAAATCCATCTCTCTAGCTTGTTCATCTTGACCTATAGGAAATTGACCTTTGTCTTGAAATACAACTTCTGGGGTATCATAAAATCTATCTTCAGAGCGACCACCATCTGATCTAGAAACTCTATCCTGTGAACCTTCCTCACTTGAGGAAACATGTGGTGCTCTATCTCTAGTACTTCTTTGTTCTCTGATGGGAGCACTAGTAGACTCACCATTCCTTCTAATCCAACTCTTCTTCTCCTATCTAGGCAATTCCTCTAGAGTTACCTCCGGATTCTTTTTGACAAAGGACCTAGTATTCCTCCTCTTGTCCATGATTTACAATATATAGCACTGGTTCTAACCTTTTGAGTCACCACCCACCTAGATGGGAAATCTTTACTTGAAATACAACAGGAAAATAAGAGTGCACTTACAACCTTTATATCTAGACTCTCCCCAGTAGAGTCACCATTTTTTTGGGAGTTCCCTTTGATCTTCAACTTGCAGATTTATACTTTGATGGATAACTTTAATATAACTTTGACTCAATCATCACTCCAAAGTCTATAAGGAAGAGGGCCAATTAACAAGGATCAAGAGAGATCCTCCTACACTTTGAGCCTTATTACTCAGGTGGGTGTACCCTTGATTCACTTCTTGAAAGGAATCACTAAATGATATACAACTATATACTCTTTACTAACTACTTTAAGATTTTATCATTTGAATGTTTGTGTGTGTGGTTGATGACAATGAAATGCCTCCAAAGGATGGACCAGTGCCTTAACCTAGGGCAAAGAGTCATCCAATTACATATATCAACTAAATACCTTAATTCAAACATAATTGAATTCAGGATAAGTGCTTTGCCTATTATCCCTCTCCCTTAGACACAAGGACATCAGATTCGTGCTTGGTTGCAAACTCACTGAACCCACCTAAAAGACTTTAATCCTAACTTTGTTAGGAACTTAGAGATGACTTCACAATACTCTTTGTTTACCATATGCTAATATAGTTTGTGACATTAACATATATAAGCTTAGAAATGAAACAAGAAGACATGCACAAATGCAAGATTGGAACTCAATGACATCCTCATTAATATATTCAGAATCAATACACAATCATAACAACACAAGGATAGGAAAAGACACAAAATCCAACTCCTCTATCAGTAAAACACCATGGACAACCAGCTTGGGACCAAAGAAAGTTTTGGAACCCCTAGGACCAAAGAAAGTTTTGGAACCCCTACAAAATCAAAATTTCTACAACTTATACTCCCTAGTCATCTTGGAATTCTCAAAGAGAATGCAACAAGCTACAGATGACTTAGGGTTAGGGTTTCAACCACCCAACCAACTAGAAATGGTCAAAAAGTTATTACAGGGGTGGAAACCCAGGCAACCAGGAGAAAGAAAATACTAGAATGATCCTCAATCATGAAAATTTCTCTGTGAAGGTATTGAGAATCATGAACAATGCTCAAAATGTCAACCCTGAAACATGTGTTGAGCACAAAACTGCATAGTACAAGCCCTACAAATGATCACTCAACACCCTGGACCACACTACAATGGAAAATAGATCATCTCTCACCAACACCAATCACTTCTGCATTGAATTCTAGTCCTTCTAGTCATAGGAAACCCTTCAAAAATTTGAATTTGAAATCAAACGGCTACTTTATGGTGCTTTCAGTAGATCAACGGTCGATATTTGAAACTAGGTTCACTTTAAGTCATGACCATTCGATCTTCCCATTTCGCGAGCTTTATGATTTACCTCTTAAAAGGACCCCAGTCAAATTTAGTGAACCGGGGACAAAGGTTTCCGCTAGTTCATGAAACACTTTATCTCTCCACCATTAAGTTTAGTGATTACGTGACTCTCCTTCACCGAATCGCCAGACTCTCTAGAACACCACCAAATCTTCATGTGAATGAGTGAACCCATTTAAACCTTGTCGGCACCACTAACTTTACTTATTCGGACTGCTAAGACCTTAGACCCCACCTGGGCCCGCTATATGCCACATGTTGTTATCTCATTTGTGGTTCATGCTCGATCACCAGTGACAGAGGATCCACTTGCCTAAGCCTTATAATCAGATGGTAGGTGCAAGATCTCATAGCTCTGACAAAACTCATGACAACTTACGTCGACCATAGATCATGTCCTCATCACTGATCTCTCTGACAATGACCCCACCTACCACATCATCCATGTCGACCAATAAAATTTGAACAATCTTGCACCACCTGGCAAATGGCCCCACTGAGAACATTAAGCCACCTAGAAGATCAGATGGCTGGTGCAAGATCTGAAAGGCTTGCAAGATTCTATGTGCTTACACGCCAACCGTCGATGAAGAATCTCCTCCCATCTCTGACAACCTACTAACAAGAAACAAAATCAATGGATGGTGCATGATCTTAAGCCTCTGACAAAACCTATAAGATTATACACCATTCTTTGATTCACTGATAGGACCAAGACCCACTGACACATCCGAAAACTAGGTCCCACTGATAGGTGCTGAGTAAGATTTGAAATCAATGGATGGTGCATGGTCTCAAAGGGGAAGAATATTTCTTAAGATCATGTGCCGACCATAGATTGAAAATCCTTCACTGCAGGCCCCACTGATAGGATCCCTCTTAGAAACACATGGACCAATGAGAGAATGCCAACTATGCCAACATGGTAGTGGACCTGCCTATTAAGAAAGACTATGTCATAAAGGAGAATCAATGAACGTCTTAAGTTCGCAAGCCTCTGACACATCTCATGAGAAGATACACCGACCGTCAAATGGAGATGTTGTTAGAGAGCTGGGCCCAGGAAAATACAATGCTGAAACATTAGGAAGTATTAAAGGGTAGGACATAGTGAAAATCAATGCCGAGGAACTTAGGAAAATAAAATGGCTAGGGGAACTTAGGACTTAGGAAGAATTAAAAAGGGGACCCCGCCGACACATGAAACCTAACCGCGTGACATGGTAAAGTTGGTCATTTAAATAGCACATGCAAAATATAAGGTTTTAAGTGACCCACAAAAAGGTAATGCAACATTAGAACAAGGCCAGGGTATTTTTTAATTTTTTAGACCCAACGGCTAGATTTTTGAAATTTTTGCCTTAGGGTTTATGCTAGGGACCTAAAAACAATTGTAGAGACCAGCAAAAAATTGCTAAAGCCATGAAATTTTTGGCACATGCTAACAAGCCCATTGTTGCCCCACAGATTAAACCTCCTCCTTTCTACTTAACTCTTATTGTAGGAGACTTATTGGTTCATAATTGTATGATAGACTCAGGAGCAAGTAGTTATGTGATTTCTAAACAGTTAGCAGACCTCCTAGGATTGTCTTATGAGCCAATAGACATGCCTATTGTTTAGTTGGATGGGTCATTAGTTAGCACCATTGGAGTCATTAAGGACCTAAGCCTCACTCTACACGAATGTCATAACTTCTCCATTCTCCAAGATGTCTATATCATAGATCTACCTCCTCACTTTTCTATCTGTCTAAGTAGATAGTTCACCACTAGGTTAGGGGGATATCTCTCAGCCGAGTGGTCCCACCTATATTTTAGAACTAGGTATAGGACTAGGGTTAGAATCAAGTCTGAGGCTTTTGAAAAAATTCATGTTGAACCTTATACCCCAAGCCATATAAATGTCAATTTGATGTTTCACGAACAAGATCCAAGTGATTCTGAACCTGAAACCACTGTTGAAAAGATTCCTAATATTGTCCTAGATGAGTGGGCTGAAAGAGATTTGGAGGATAACCCTTTTAGAAATAGGGAGATTTTCAGTATTGGAATGTATATTATTCATGAAGAGGGTGTTGTGATCCTAGATTTGAAGAAGAAAGAAGATAAGTATTCTGAAGATCAAAATTGTGATTTGTGGCAGTTTTTTTTTTATGGTGCCAAAAGTAAAGTTGGTTCAAGAGGAGGAGCTATCCTCATTTCTCCAGAAGGGAAAAGGTATTACTCCGCAGTTCATTTTTCTTTTAGCTATAATAACAATACAATAGAGTATGGGGCCTTGATTCATGGTTTAGAATGGGCTAGACAAAGAGGAATCAAGTGCCTTAAAGTTATAGGTGATAGTGAGTTAGTGGTCAATCAAATTCATGGCACTAATCTCACCAAGAATGATATCCTTAAGATGTATAAACAAAGGGTTTGGGATTTAATGGAATATTTTTGTGCTTTTAATCTGGTTGCTATCCCAAGAAATTAGAACAAATAGGCAGATAAGCTGGCTCCCATGGGAGTAGAGTATGATATTCCAAAAGAGATCACAAGTCCTGACTCACAGCATGTAAAGGTTCTGGTAAGGCCATCTATACCAAAAAATCGGGTGAGCTGGCAAATTTTTGAAAATGATGAGCAAATTTTTAACTTTTTGATAGAAGAAGCTGAGCTCTCTAAAGTTAACTAGAATAAACATGCTCACTAGTATAATGACCAAATGCTATAGTTGAAAAGTAACAAGCTACCCAAGGGACTAGTCACCCTTGAGTCCATTTTTAACTCTGATGATTAGCTCAGAGGATACAAAGCCATTATGATAGTCAAAGAAGAACACTACCAGTCTATGGAGATTCTCAAAGACAAATCCCTTAAGTTAGGAAAGGTATGGTCTCAGCCAGAAAAGCAAGCCTTTGTTTCATTATGTCAGGAGTTTAGTGATGTTTTTTCACGGGAATACTATGATCTAAAAGGGTTTGATCCCCATGCCAAACCAGTGAGATAAAAGTAGAGACCTATCAATCCTAAGTTAGAGGTCTTGATGAAAATAGAGTTGAGGAAAATGATTGAAGACAATATTATTTTTCCCATTAAACACACCTCTTGGGTTTCCAATCTAGTACCAGTCAGGAAGAAGAATGGTGAAATCCGGTAATGTGTGGATTTCAGAGACCTTAATAGAGCCTTGCTTAAGGACCATCACCCATTGCCCTCCATGGAACAAATTTTGTAGTATGTCTCAGGATTTGACAGATTTTCTCTATTAGATGGCTTTTTCGGCTATAACCAGGTCCTAGTTAAAGAATAAGACCAATATAAAATAGCATTTACCACCAAATGGAGCACCATGACATACAGGAAGATGCCTTTTGGGTTGTCCAATGCTGGTGCCACATTACAAAAAGCCATGGAAATGGCATTCACTAGTTTGATGAACAAGTTTGTTCTAGTTTATTTGGATGATATAATAGTCCTTTCAAAGCACACTAATGATCACCTGGTTCATCTGAGATAGATCTTTGAGAGGTGCAGAGAATTTGGAGTTCCATTGAATCCTAAAAAATGCATTTTTGTTGTCCATGAAGGAAGATTACTAGGGCACATTGTTTCTAAGCAAGGGACAACAATTGATCCTAAGAGGATAAAGGCCATGATGGCACTACCCCTGCCAACTCACAAGAAGGGATTGTAGGGTTTCCTTGGAAGAATCAACTTCTTGAGAAGATTCATTCTAAATGTTGCAGCACTACTGAAGCCTATGACCCAGATGCTAAAAAAAAACTCAACCTTTCATTGGACAAATAAAGGAAAGAGGTGTTTTGAAGAAGTTAAGGAAGTGATTGCTTCTACTCCTACTCTGGTAAACCCTGAATTTTCCAAAGATTTCATCTTGTATGCTTTTGGGCACACCAATAGTATCTCTACCATGTTAGTCCAATTGAATGCTGAGAAGGAAGAGTAGCCAGTAACTTTCTACAACCAAGGTCTAAATGGTTATGAACTTAATTACACTCTTGTAGAAAATCATGTCCTAGCAATTGTGAGGAGTTGCAAGAAATTTAGGCACTTGTTATCCAATAACATGATGCACCTAATGGTTGGTCACCCTTGCATAAAATATTTCCTGCTTAATAAAGACCTAACCCACAAGAGGGCTGGTTGGGTCACCAAAGTCATGGAGTATGACATTTAGATTAATGTGACCAAGATGATTAGAGGAAAAGGGTTGTGTGAACAAATCAATGAGGGAATAACAGACCCAAACCAGCAAAAGGAGGGAGTTGTTCTAATGAACCAAAATGTAGAGCAGAGTGCAAGCTGGACAATGGAGATGAGACATCATCTCTCAACTGGTCAGTGCCCTCAAGGCCTTAAAATGAGTAAAAGAAGGTACTTCAAACTCCAAGCTATTCCATTTATCATTATTGATGATGTTTTGTATAGGAGGGATCATAGTGGTGTCTTTTTGAGACATGTTGAAACCAGCCAAGTAGACAAAATACTAGAGGAATTTTATGATGGAGGTTTTGGATGAAACTTTGTAGCCAGAACCAATACTATGAAAGTGATGAGAGTTAGATACTATTGGCCTAGCTTGTACAAAGATGCATTTGATTGGGTAAGGAAGTGCAAGAACTATGCTCTATTTGCTAGAAAACAAAAGTTAGCAACCCTCCCTCTACATCCCATCAAGGTGGAGCAGCCTTTCTCCAAATGGGGATTGGATTTCATTGGACCTATCAACCCCCCATCTAGTGCTAGACACAAATGGAAACTTTTTGCTATGGACTATTTTACCAAGTGGACAGAGGCTATAGTACTGAAGGAAGCAAATGAGACCTTTGTCCTAAACTTCTATCAAGACATTGTGTCTAGATTTGGCACTCCAGATTCTATCATTTCAGACAATGCTATGGCATTTCTGAGAACTAGAATCTTAGAATGGGCACTCAAGCACAATATCTTCTTGATTACCTCTTCTAACTATTACCCTCAGGGTAATGGTCAGGTAGAATCAACAAATAAGAACTTGTTGAGAATCATCAAAAGGACTATAGAAGGAAACCAGAGGGATTGGCACAACAAGTTGAAGTTAGCCTTGTGGGCAGACAAAATAGCACTTAAGAGGTCTATAGGTAACTCACCCTATAAACTTGTTTATGGAAAAGAGGCTAGGATTCCTTTGTCTATTGAGTTACCAAATTTGAGTTTAATCAAGGAAATTGATCTTATGGAAGAAGATGCTATGCAAGTCAGGCTTGTTGAGCTACCTGAGCTTGAAGAAACAAGAAAACTAGCACTAGAGAACCTAGAAGCTCATCATTCTTAGATAAAGAGAAACTTTGATAATAAATCCGCACCTAAATTTTTCAAGGAGGGGGACCTTGTCCTCAAGTGGGATGAAGAAAAATACAAACCAGGGAGGCATACTAAATTTGATGCCATATGGAGTGGGCCTTTCATGGTGATTGGATGCAAAGCCCATAATGCTTTTCAACTAGCTAGTATGGATGGAGAGGAGCTGCCCATCCCAATGAACGAGATCCACCTCAATTCCTATTTCTGAGGTCTCTTTCTACCTTGTACTTTAGTAAGTTAGAAGTTTCCAATTTTCTATGTTCCCTAAGTGCCTCGAACAAGTTTTGTTTTTAGTTTTCTTTGAGTTTGGTTTTCAGTTTGGTGTGAGTAGTAATAAGCTAGAGAGGTTATCTCTAGTAGTTAGTAGTTTTGTTAGCAAGGAGGATTGGTTATCCAAAGGAACTAGGTTTAGTTTGAAGCTTATAAGACTCTGTGCCCAATGGATCTTAAAGGCAGTTGGTCAGGATGCTTAGCAAGCAAGCACTCCAAAGAGGTCGCTAGAATGTTATAATATTTTTACTCATTCTTAGGTTGGAGACCTAATTACTAGATGATGCTACATACCCTAGTTTGTGTTATTAGGTGATCTTATTTAAGTTTGTGTTCATTTTATTTTGGAGATTGCATAAAAGAGAAAGGAAATAAACTTCTACATCTAAAGATTACACATGCATGTATCAGTGATATGTATGTTGTACAAAAGGGAAAGAACTAGAAAGAAAAAGCACCTATCTGAGATCACATAGGCTATGAGCATAGCCGTTACCAAAATTGAATGAATGAGTATAGATATACATAAAGAAAACCAATTAAATACTGGGGTACTAGAAATTTCTTGGTAGTGGTGTCTGGATCTAGTCCTGTTCAGAGAGCTCCTAAGATCCAGAACCTGTAAGAAGAGAAGAGGGGATATGGTTAGATCTAATGGATCTAGGAAATGGATGGTATCACAATATTCACAAAATGCATACATACACTCAGCCATGTACCTCTGACAAAGGTTGTGCTCAAGGCATGTCTATCAAGGCTCCAAAGAACAAAAGAGGCACCATGTTTTCACTGACATGTTTGTTTCATGTGCAGATACAGGAGGAGTCAGTCCAAAAATAAATTCAATGAATGAATTGGGCCCTTGATGTGGATCATGATAGAAAAACCTCTAGTTTTCTATTAGTGATCATGTCAAGGTCCAAGAGCACCCATCATACAAAAAAAAGGGACATCTACATGATGCAACATCAATGAGGATCATGAAAGAAGAATCATGGAAATAGAGGAAAATCAAGAGGTGCAAATGGCATAATAATTAGAGGGCATTATAACACAAAGTACAAACATGAGCATGTCATCTCCCAAGAATATCAAATAGATCTCATTAAGCACAATGAATCATTGCCAAAATAGAGGAAAAGGGGCACAAAAATCTTCTAATTAAATAGGAGTACATTGCAGCATGAACATGCTATAATCTACATGATGGACCAAATACAAGAGGGTTTCAGTGGATAGAAAAACACATTGTACCATGAGGATAAGCATATAATATCAAATGAAGATAGTGTCACAAAAAGCATGATATTCATGAACCTAAACACAATAGGCATGCATTGAACAATAACTGCAACGCTGTTCACTTGGTATCATCAAGGAATCAGTAAGCTTGAATAATTAAATTAAAGATGCAATGCACTAGTGGGATGATCACAAAGAGAGCATAGTCAAAAGATAAACAACAAGCATCAAGCCAAGCCTTACGTCAAACTCATAGCTATACACAGAGGAATATGAATCACAAGTGACCAATTCAATAATTAACTTTCAAACTTGGACATTTCAACACATTCCAACAGCATAAACTTATGACATGAGGAAGTGAAGTATGGAAATAGTCTCAGTCCCCTATTTTGTGACCTTATAGCTAGCAATGAGAAATCAGTACAAGAATACCAATATATCAATACAACAGTAAAGATTAGAAGGCATGATCAATGCATGAGTGGCAACAATGCCAGGCTAGGGTCTAATTTACCAGCAGGCACATGCCTCTCCAAAATAATTGTGAATGCCTTGAATGAGGGTATAGAACAAGGAAGATGCAAATTAATGATCAAAGTACATGCATAAGCAATTACAAGAGTGATTTTTGAATAATGCATATAATAAGAGCAGCCATGTGCCATGATCCCACAATGAGAGTGATGCCTCAGTTGTCTTCCAACATGATACTCAAAGGGTCACCCAAACTTATAGCGTCAAGATGGTGGATTGGCATATATAATGGATCACAAATGAAGGGCAATGGAATGTTCCTATAGCATAGGTTCACAGGCTATAATATTATGCAACATAAAAGGTGGTGAACAAAGATGGCTTTGAAAAAGCATTAACAGTGATGCAAAGGCTATGCTACCAATTGGGCAATGCATGAAGAAGAACAACGATGTTGTAATAACAGTATGATATGGATTAACATGCATTTGGCTTGATAAAAAGTAGCCATATCTCAAAGAAAAGGTCAGAAGAAATACAAGACATTCAAGATACAATAAAATGGTCATCAATATATAGCTCGTTGGTCAGTGAAAATCTCCATGGCCCCAAGAGAGGAATGGTGGGCATCATCGGCATATGATGCCACCACCCAAATTCATGGCTTTGGCATTAGCAATGGTGAAGACAATGCATGATGCCCTAGTTTCCACAGGCTATTGGTTTTATATCATACAATAGTAAAGATCAAAAGGCATGGGTCTCCAAACCTAACGGGAGATCATAAAATCAATAATAGATGCCCAGGTCTGAGCACGGGCTATGTAGGGATAGGGTATTAACATGAAAACAAGTTATAACAACATTCATCAATGCTAAAACCAAAGATTATTCCCTCAACATGCATAGATTCACAGTGCCCAGAGATCAAATCCATGTTAGCCTTATAATACAGAGCATGATACCAGTAACACCAAATGCAATAAGGTGAAATCAAAATGCAGAAAATATGAGTACAATCTCAATAACAATGAACAGTACATTGATGCCCTATTTTCTCATGGGCTATCATGTAACTAATGGATACGAGTACAGTGTTGTCAAACCATTCAAATCAAATATAGAGATAGCAATTTCAAAATGTGATTACAGAGGACTGCTAAACCACAATAGTATCCCTCAAATGATGCTCTTGATTTCTTTTCAATACAAAGGATAATACGGCAGTGCCTTCAACACTATTAATCAAAGATGCAGAGAAGTAAAATACAATGTCAAGACCTAGTTTCCCAAATGAAATAAAGAAAATGCCAGTGAAAATTAAAGGACAGGGCCCCAACTGAAGATCATCGAGTTTCCTCCAAAATACAAATTCCACAACAATAGTATCTATAGTGAGCCATAAACCCTAAATGGTGCTCGGGTCATGGAAAAAACATAGTAACAAAATACTTTGAAACAGTTGCATAAATTGAACCAGTGGATCAAAACTATGTGCATAGCCATATTTCAATTTTCAAAATGACACATAGGTAATGACAGTGAAAATAGGAATGAAGGAAGCAGTGAATGTACAAAACCCTCGATACCAAATGTAGATTACATATTAACAGTGCCCTCAAAATCAAACATGAAATGAAAAGATGAAAGCCAGCTCAAATTCCTACCTTGACAAAATGAAGCTGGAGGTTGGATTTTCCCCAAACCAGTTGCAGTGACACTAGATGTTCCCATATCCAACTACCAGTTAGAATAGAAGTTGGCGGTTTCCATTTTGAGGTTTTGATGCCAGAGGTTTCCCATTTCTGAAGGAGGGGTTTTGATGATATCTCCCCATTCTTTTAGGGTCAAGATTTTGTTTTGCCATGAATTTTAAACTTTGGATTTATGTGATGTTTTTATTTTATGTGTATTCTCCCCTTTTTTGGGTTTAGAATATTTGAGAAATATGCTAATCCATAGTTTGTTCTAGAATCTACATGGATTTTATTATTTAATGATTATTTTTTAAAATGTGTCTCCCCATTTTGTGTTGAGACCATTTTAGAATGTGCATTAAATCCATTTATTGATATAGGGGTTAGTGTCAAAATGTAATAGTCATCACACATATTATTGTAAATTTTGGCAAATGGTATTTTTATAAACCATTGTCAGAATCTTTCAGTGCATGACTTAGTGGATAGAGTGGTCTCCTTTGACTATCTATTTTTAGGGTCCCCACTTTCCTTTCCCCCTAGAAACTTGGGAATCTGGCATTCAAATTATGATACAACCTCATGGTTCTTTTATTGATCTTTTTCTATTCTTAGGAGGTAGTGGAATTTGAATGCAAATTCCTAGGTTTTAGTTATATACTTCTCACTTTTTGTGATTGAGGTTAGCTCTTCATTCTTTCTCTCTGATATGAGTGTTGTAGCTCTGAGAGACACAATTGTACTTAGTTTCTTTTCAGAAATAAAAATTGATCCTTCTTGTTCCCCTACAATTCCAGATTGTCTTTTTGAAATCACATGCAGGATTACTGTGATGTCTTTGTATCCATAATCTACATGTTGAATCCAAGTTGGTTTTCAAGAATTCATCTTAATTCAGTAGTGTAACTTGTGTGTGATTGAGAATATTAGAAGTGTGGAGATTTCTTCCTTTTCTGTATTTCAAGTACCTTGTTTCATTAAGAGTTTAAGGAAGCAGGATTAAGTTGTGAGTCAAGTTTTGTTTTTCTATTGGAGTAAGCTTATTTTAGTTGTGGATCTTCTTTCAAATTTGGTGGATTACCTTTGTTTTCATTCAGTTGTAGTTGTTTATTTTTATGCACTCTCTCCCTTTCCTCCTAAAAGTTGGTAAGTTTTCAAGTGATCCAAAGGGAAGCCAACCCTTAATCCAAAGGTCTATTCTTAGATAGGTTACCCACAACCTGAGAATAGTCCCATGTTTCACAGGATTGCTAGGTTCAACACTTAGCAAATTGGGTGCAATCCTTAGTGACAACAAGCATTTAATTTCAAAAAAATTGGGTTTTTCTAGGAAAAGACTTATTTTTTTCCTTTTTTCAATTTCATTGCACTTTTAAGATTTTAAGTAGCACGTACACCAATTGTACAGCACATTCATGGTTTTCCATAGTGCATTCAACTATTTTAGTTGCACATACAAATTCTACATTTAGGGCATCATTTCACTTTGACCACTTTTTACAGTGCTTTTAATTTTGACTACTTGTTTAATATTTTTAGTAGCGGGTACAAGGTATTCCTACAATGTGTACTGAATCCTACAGTGCTTACACTTTGTTGTAGCACCTACAATAGTTTATGTTGTTCTTCTAATGTTTTAAGTAGCGCTTTTAATTTTCATTGCTCTCAAGCAATGAAATAGTGCGTACACCCTATTTGGAAAAAATTGTGAACCTTTCAGTCAATTTTCCAATCTATCTGATGTCGTCAATTAGTTGATTGGCTTAGGTTTTTTATTCTTGTTGATAGTGAGTCATATGATGTTATTTTGAGTCATTTGATATTGAATGTTTGATGGTCAATCTTGATTTAGATGGTGGATGATGATAAATTTTCTGTCCTCATTGAATAGAATCAGGAAAATTAATTATGTTTTGATTATATTTGATTGGTTGATTGACTTAAGATGATCCAATAGTTTATGATTTTGATATCTGATGTGTTTAAACTTTCTTCTACAAGCTATGTTTTGGAAGCTATTTTTTCAAGGATTATTTCCTTTTCCATTTGATATGATTCATGATTTGAGCGGGCTAGAGCATCGATTGATAGGTTGATGTGGTCCATCCTTTCTACTCTCTCTCTCCCTCAATTCCACATGAAATGAGGTCTTCTCACCACTATGGTAGAGTGTTGGCACTCTGACCATAATTCTTTTCATTTACCAATGGGAGAGATGAAAATCACTACCAAACACGTATATAGGTTTCTACAGATCCCTACTCATGGGGAGATCGTATACTATGACTAGGTCTATGATGGTACAGTATGCAGACACCTCTTTGTTGATCTGACCATCACAGGTGAGAGCATCCAGTGGGCTCAATTTCCTTCATTCCCTGTGCTTCCAACAATACTAGGGGTACTCTTTGGTGGTTTCTTAGTTCCTAATCATCGCAGACATGGGTTTGCAGTTGGTTGGGGCTAGATCTTGGAGGACCTGATCACTCATCCTCATAGGTTTGATTGGGGCTCATGTGTTAGCTCAGTTATATCATGAGCTTCATGATGTTGTATATTAGAGTGGTGCTACTCTCTCTATTGGAGTAGTCCTACTTTAGTTATGGAGGTGGGATCCTATTCCCGTCACTTGACCTATTGATGTGCGTCATCAATATGTCAAATGACCTTTTTCCTAGATATATGAGGGGATGGTTGTGCAGGCCCACCTAGGTAAGGTGGATTACTGGTGGCATATTATTGACGATATTGATAAGTGATCTGGAGACCATACATAGGTTGTGAGCCATGGCTAGAGGATACAATAGAGCTTCCCTATATGTGCATGCCTCATTCAATGATAGGGAAGATGCCCTTGGCTATCAAGAGGTTATGTTTTCACCAAGTTTTATGCTAGTTTGGCTGAATACAAGGGATTCCTCAAGGGTTATCCCTTTATGCTCATGTATAGGTGGAGATTATCCCTTTGGGGTCCTAAAATTGACTATAGGATGACATGAGAAGAGTTACTATATCTACCCCACCTTGTGTGGGATATGAGAGATCATATTGTTGACACCAGCATGAACAATGATTATGTGTAGTGATTCATACAAAACCCATTTTCCAAATTTATAGATCTACTAGAGACAGTGCCTGAGATTGAGGAGGTATCTGATGATGATGGCGGGGATGACAGTGGTGCTAGGAGACAGGGTCATCCTCAATAATGGGCTGGTAGGGAAAGATGAGGAGGTAGGGTTGTTATTCTTGTTATTGTTTCCCCCTCTCCTATCAGAGGCTGAGTCTGGATGAGAGGCAAATGGGTTAGGGTGAGAGGTGGTCCTTATAGAGAAATCAATTAGGTAGGTGTTTATAGATTGACCAGATGGGGTCAGCATAGAGTGTGGGTTTACAGGCTATTGGGTGCATAGGTTGCTACATATTTGGATGCACAGGTGGCAAAGATTCTTGTAGATTAGGCATAGGCACCTCCTCCATAGGGTCCTCCTCCTTCTGTTTAGATTCCATCTTCTTCATCTATTCCATATTCTTATGTTCTTCCATCTTCTTCTTCTATTCCATCTTCTTCTATGGCTCCACCATAGGCTCCCCCTCCACAGGCTTCTCTTACAAAGGCACCAACATCATATCCTGATGATCAATCTTTACAGTTTGAGGTTTCAAAGATTATGCAATAGGTCACTCAGCTAGGCAATATGATGCAAACATTTATGGATGCCATCAGTCAGTATGGGCTACATGAAAGCTCCAATCAGTGTCTTGATAGTGGTCCTAATACTGATGGTGTCGACAGTTCAGGTAGTTGATGATACATATAATTGAGCCATTCTTTTGATGTATATTATGATTTTTTATATCGAGACATTGGACTCATATTCTTTTATTAGATGATGTCTATTTATGATTGATACTTGTTATGCTTGATGAACTTTCATTCACATATTGTTATAGACTTTGATGATACCATGGACTTTGATATTCATTTTGATATGCTTACATTATATGATGTCATCATGTGTTGGAATTCTTTTCAGGTTCTTTATATGATATGCAGATCTATATGATTTATTTCTACATGTTTTGTTTTTATGCTTTTCAAATGTGGTTTATGATATGAATTCTCATGTTATATCTATTTATGTAAATGAGAATGTCTTATTTATGACATAGAGTATTTGAATGTATCTAATACATGGTTTAATGTTAATTATGTGTGGAGATGATATTTAATGGTTTAATGATTTATTGATTAATGCTATGCAATGATGTTTTATGGATGTACTTATATGAATAATGATATGGATGAGGTAATATAATGGATGAACTTGGATGTACTTATATGATGTAATGTAATGGACTTTGATGAATGTAGTGATTATTGTATTGTTAGATGGATGAAATATGATAGATGTATATGAAAAGGATGGATTTTAATGCACTTATATGATGTGATGTATGGATTTTGATGATTTAATGATTAATGATGAATGCAATGATAAATGAATTTGATAATAGATGAAAGGCAATGATTCACTAAATACACTTAACTCCTAAATGTAAATTCAAAGTTTTAAATAAAATGAACCTAATGACTACACCTTAATGTATAATGCAACATACCAATGAAATGAAATTAAATGCAATGCTTAGAATAAACTTAATGTAATACCATTAATAATGTCCTGATGTGAACTAAAATGATGTAATTAATAAATCTAATTAATATACGAGATCTAAAATGAATGCAAGTCAATGCAATGCAGTTTTAAAATGAACTTAATGATATGAGCTATAATGATTGATGTAACAAATGTGACTAAATGACATGAATCAAAATGAATGAAAACTAATGCAAATGCACTTTAATGAATTTAATGCAACTAAGGTAATATGACTTAAAATGCAATTAATCTAATGGAATGCACCCTTTGATTTTGATTTTTGATTATTTCCATCACACTCTATCACATAATTTTTTTGATGAACTTTTGATTTTTATTTGATTAAACTCCAACCCCTCCTTTTCTCTATTTTTTTAAAATTAGTTTTTGAGCTTTAAGAAAGACAAAAAACTTAAATGCATTTAATTTAGGATGGATGCAGCTAGCTTTCACTATTCACAAATTAGGAGCTTATATTCATCATTGAGCAGTTTTGAGACCTAAAATTAGCACAATCATCATTGGTTCAACTATGGTGATATGAAAACCTTTTCCCTTTCTATGTTGCCTTTCCATTCTTGGTACAACTATCACTGATTGGAATCAATCATGAGAGTATGAATACCACTTTCATAGGATTCTATGTTGGTTTTGCCATATGTACATGTCCTCGATGATTCTTTGATGATCATGTCCTTAGATGAATTAAACATATTGTTAAACCTTAACCTTAAGACACTCATTCAGAAACCAATAAAATATCATGCTTTCATCATTGCTTGTCTAGTTTTAAAACTTTCATCAATTTTCTCAAAAAACATGATTTCATCAATCAAGTAATCACTTAGAAAAAATTTTGCACTATTTTTCAAATCCATATTTCAAGTATAGTTCCATCCATTTCATGCTTTTTAATCCTGACAAAGGTAAGGTCTTTGTGAGATCTTGGATCAAAATTTCACATTTTTTTATTGATGTTAAGATAAGGATTTGATCGTGTAAGTGTTCCACTTGTATTTTGATGAATCGATTTGGTGTTAGATTGATGTTTTCTTTGATGAATCCTTCATCATTTAGAATAGATTTTCCCCTAGTTTGATGTTATTGCATTTGTTGGACTTGGGACATTTTGCAGATTACTGACGAAAGCTTTTAGGTGCTTGCAAATGCAACTATGGGCTTTTATTATGCAATATATACAAATGCTAGTGAATGCAATATTTACAAGGATGTCGAATAGGCATGAGACTGACTTGGACTTTCACTAGTGCCTATTTAATAGGTTTTCACTGATTGAATTGATTTTATGTTTTTCTATTTTTCAAGCTTTTTCTCTTTTTTTGCTACCAAGGTGCCTATTTCCTAGGTTTTCACCCAGGCACTTTTTTCATTTTCCATTTTTTTTTGTATTTTCTCTTTTTCAATTTATTTTTTATATCATCAAGCTGCCTATTTGCTAATTTTTCACCAAGACAACATATTTTTGAGGATCCTTTTTTAATTTAATTGGCTTTCTTCATGCTTAATTTTCCACTACTTTTTATGTTTTCTGCATTTCTGATTTATTTTCTTCTTTTCTATTTTTCAATGTTTTTAAATTTTTTAGGATCTCTTATGACTATGTATAATAAATAGAATTCTCTCATCTTATTTTATGATACTCTTTCTTTTTATACCCTTTCATCTACTTTATGTATATAATCTCTTTAGGTGTATACTATTGATGGGTTCTTGCAACTCTTCTCCCTCACATTCAGCTAGTTTGTAGGTGCTTGTTCCAAAAGAAGGGATGCAAGGGAGTAGGAGGAAAGGGGAAAAAGGCACACCCTAACCATATCCACCTTGTAGAGATCACCCATGGAAGTAATTTTTAGCACCTTGAAAATATTTCATCGCTCTAGCTATTTTCTCCTAGTCTCTGCAGTTGTTTTTAGGTCTCTGGCATAAACCCTTAGTTCAAATTTTTGAAAACCTAACCGTTACTTTGAAAAACCCCTTTGTTTTGCCTAGTCCTTGTTCTAATTTCAGGTTACCTTTTCAGGCCACTTAAAAGCATTTAAATGCACGTGCCTTATATTTTTGGTTGGCCCCCATTTAAATTCTTCCTAAGTTTTTACCCCCGGCAGCCTTTAATTTTTCCTATAGTCCCTAGCGCCTAATTTTTCCCTAAAACCTAGGTCCTGCACTTTAATTTTCCTATGTTTTGGCTAATATTTTCCTGGGCCCAGCTCTAACAACATCTTAATCTGATGGTTGTAATAAGTTCACAAGGGTTGTGTCAGAGGCTTGCGATCTTATGACGATCATTGATCTTATTTTATGACACAACGCTTCAACTGTGGGTCCAAGGTGACATGTAGGTAGAAATGGCAGCTTCTTATTGGTCCATGTATTAGTTTGGTGGCAGTTGTCAGTGGAACCTGAGTTTTTAGCTTGTCAAAGGGTCCTGACATTGTTATAAAATCAATGACAGGTGCTTGATCTTATGGGATCTGTCAAAGGTTTAAGATCACGCGCTGACCATCGATTCTACCTTTTTTAGAGGGGATAATGTGCGGTAGGTCCACATGCCAGGTGTGTTGATTTGGTGGTATTTGATCAGTCCACGTAGTAATGACTGGACATGTTGTCAGTGGGGCTAGGTTTTTCGAGGTTCAGTGGGTTTTGACACTTGTAGAGCATCGACGGTCGGTGTGTAATCTGATGGGTTTTTTCTGACACATGTGAACTTAAGATAGCCGTTGATCTCTTTCGGTGTCAGATGGTTGTTAGGGAAGGGTAAGATTCTTCATCCAATGGTTGTCTTATGATCTGAAGGAATCTTGGACATCTATGCGAAGATGAGACAACCGTTGATTTTCTTGATGCGGGCCCAGTAGAATTTCCTCAATCTTTTGGCGGTTCTAATAAAGTGTTTAGTGGCCAGAAAATTTTTAAAGGCTTCACTCATTCACTGAGTAAGGTGGTAATGTTCCAAAAGGTTTAGTGACTTAGCGAACAAGCATTCACGTAATAGCTAAATAATTTGGTGAAGGCATAAAGTATTCTATGACTTGGAGGTATCCTTCAGTCGCCAATCTGCTAAGTTTGACTAGGGTCCTATTAAGTGATAAATCATTAAGACCATGAAAAGGAGAGATCTAACAGTCAGGACTTAAATTTGATCGAGATTCAAATGTGGACCGCCAATTTGCTGCTGGTGCCATGAAACTAACCGTTGAAATTCAAATTCAAATTTTTGAGGGTTTCCTGCAACCAAAAGGACCAAAATTGAATGCAAAAGTGACTGGAGCTGGTAAGAGATGATTTTTTTGCCATTGCAATGTGCTCCAGGGTGTGCCATGATCATTTGTAGGGATTTGTACTATGTTTTTTATGCTTGAGGCATGTTGTAGGTGGCCAAAAGGGTTGACAAATTTAGAATTCCATGATTTGCAATACTTTTCCAGAGATTTATCATAAGTGCAAATCTTTCTCAGGCATGAACGACTAGTTTTCATCCCCTGCATTTAAATTATTGACTGATTTAGTTGGTCTAGTGGGTGAAACCCTAACCCTAGCCATCCGTAGCTTCGTGCATCCTATTTTGAGGATTCCAAGATGACTAGTGGTGGTATATATTGAAAAAAGTGGTATTTTGTAAGGGTTGTTATTGATGGTATTATACTAAGGAAAGAGTAGCTAGATTTTGGGTCTTTTTCCTATCTTTGTTTTGCTTTGATTGTATATTGATCATGAATATGTTAATGAGAATGCTATTGAGTTCTAATCTTTCATTTGTGTATGTCTTCTTGTTTTGGTTTTAAGATCATATATGTTAGTGTCAGAAAGTGTATTAGCATATGGTAAACAAAGAGTATTGTGAAGTCATCTTTGAGTTCCTAACAAAGTCAGGATTAAAGTCTTTTAGGTGAGTTCAGTGAGTTTACAACCAAATAAGAATCTGATGTCCTTGTGTTTGAGGGAAAGGGGTAATAGGCAAAGCACTTATCCTGAGTCTAGGAGTGTTTTATTTGAGATCTTCAGCTGATATATGCAATTGGGTGACACTTTGCCCTAGGTTAAGGCATTGGTCCATTTTCTGGAAGGAGTCCATCATCACCAATCACACACACACATTTAAATGATAAAATCTTTAATCAATTGGTAAATGACATAGTTGTATATTGTTTTGAGAATCCTTTGGAGAAGTGAGTCAAGGGTACACCCACCTAAGCATTAAGGCTCAAAGTGTAGGAGGACCTCATTGTTGATCCTTGTTAATTGACCCTCTTCCTTGTAGACTTTGGAGTGGTGATAGAGTCAAAGTTATATTAAAGTTATCCATCAAAGTATAAATCTACAAGTTGAAGATCAAAGGGAACTCCAAACAAAATGGTGACTCTACTAGGGAGAACAAAGTTGAAGAATTATATTTGTTAGAATCTTTGGTTGTGGTTACATTGTAAAGTCAAAATCTTAAGGACCAGATGGATTTACCCATCTGAGTCACCAACAAAATGGTGACTCTACTAGGGAGAGTCTAGAGATAAAAGTTATTAAGTGCAATCTTGTTTTCCTGTTGTATTCAATTAAAGATTTCCCACTTTGGTGGGTGGTGACTCAAAAAGGTTAGAACCAAACTCCAGTGTCATATGTTAAAGATGGACAAAAGGAGGAATACTAGGTCCTTTGTCAGAAAAAATCCAGAGGTCACTCTGGAACAATTGCCTGGATAGGAAAACAAGAGTTGGATCAGGAGAAATGGTGAGTCTACTAGTGCTCCCATAAGAGAATAAAGAAATACCAGAGGTAGAGCACCACATGTTTCCACAAGTGAGGAAGGTTCACAAGATAGAGTTTCTAGATCAGATGGTGGCCACTCTAAAGATAAATTTTATGATACCCCAGAAGTTGTATTTCAAGACAAGGGTGCATTGCCTATAGGCCAGGATGAACAAGCCAGAGAGATGGGTTTTGAGATTGATTTAGATCTTAATGAGGATAATTTTAGAAGGGAACCCATGAGACCATGGAAAGTGCATTTCCCATATCAGCATCCTACTGATATGGATGTGTCATCAGGTTCTGATGACATTATGATAGACCTGGATGATTTAAACGCACTTAGGTTACAGTTAGCAGAGCAGGATACCATACATAAGAGGTTATAAGAGGAGAGAGAGACTAAAAAGGTGAATTCTCTAATAGAAAGATAGTCTCTCCTTAAAAAGATTAATGAAATGAAGTAGAGAAACAAGATGCTTGCTTCTGCTCCTAGGGTGTTGCAGCATGATGTTTTTGGTGATCTTGAAGCTCTAAGAAGTGAGCAGGAACATTTGTTGCAAGACCATGAGTTTGATGAAGAGGGCCCTATGATCAGACAAGTGCAAAGTTATGCTCCATTGCCTAAGGGTGGGAATGGACATGAGATCACAAGGCCTACTATATTTATTAATGAAAAGGGAAAGAAAAAGATGGTGGGTGTCCAAATAAGCAAACCAATGACAATACTAGGGATCCCACCACCTAAATCAAATAGGGAGATAGAGATGGAAAGAAAAAGAAAAGAGGATGAAGCTCTGGCTCAAGAGTTGGAAAGAGCTGAAGTTGATGCTGCTATTGTAGAGAAAAGAAGAAAGATCCAATTCTTGAGGGCTTCATCAGCTAATGTTCATGGCCCTTCTACTACTGAGCTAGGTATGCCATCTATGAACACAACTGTTCCACTTAGCAATGCTACTACTAGTAATCTAATTCCTAATGTATCTACCAATTCATTTGTTGATCCTAATAGACAGTCAAATGTGCAAGTGGGTGGGAATGTAGATAAAAATAATAATTCTAGTGGGAACACTAGTTTAAGATTTCAAAGGAGACCTATGCAACTAGAAGGCTATAGGAAAATTAGTTTTGATGGGATACTGGGCTACCCAAATTCTTTTCCAAATGATATAAGAGATAAGGTACCTAAGTTTGTTGGTAATAATGCTATTAGTTTTGAGGAGCATCTTAGGTTATTTGTTGATATGCTTAATGATTATGAGGTAGAGCATGAGGATGTAGTCATGAAATTATTTGTTCAATCTCTAATGGAGGATGCTAGAGATTGGTTTAAGAGACTTCCTGATAAATGTATTGATACTTGGGATTCTTTTGAGAGATGTTTTAAAGAGTAGTATGGTGATAGGCCTAATGCTAGTTTCATGTTGAATGAATTCAATACCATAAGGAAAAATTAGAATGAGTCTGTAGCTGAATTCAACATGAGATTTAGAAGGGTATGCATAAGTTATTCCAAGTTATGTGGTTATATGAAAATGTTTGTCTTAATACATAATTCAATGCATTTGATGGAAAGATGGGATACTTGTTGAGGGACAAAGAACCAAGAACTCTTAGAGATACTTTTAGGATTGTTGTCAATATTGAGAATAATATGAAGATATCAGGGAAGTTGGGTGGGAAAAGAGATGACCCTAAATTGTTCAGGGACAAGAAATATAAAAAAGAAAATGATAGGAATGTTGGAACTAGGAGGCAAGAAGAAGATAAATTGGATAAGGTGCTCAATGCATTGAAGGATTTGAAGGCACCTACAAATAGGAACATCAGTACTCCTACTAATGAAAGGCCTCAGTTCAACAACAATTTCAATAAGTAGAATAGATTGCAGAACTACCCCTACAACACCCAATGGAAGGATGGAAAGCCTATTGTCCCTATTGCAAGAGGAAACAATGATAGAGGTGTCCCTGACCCTCTACAAAAAGCTTCAATAAATGTCATGGAGGACATACCTTGGTGTGTTGCATGCCAGTCCCCTCATTCTCTAGAGCATTGTGTGGTTGCACATTCTATGGCTGCAAATCAAGATTGTGGCAATGAGAAGATAGATCAAGAAGAAGATCAAGATGATGTTGGATGCAACATGGCTACATATCTAGGATATGAAGATGATTCTGATTTTGATGAAGAAGTAGATGTAAATGTGAAGAGACACAATCAGACCCTTTTTCATCAAGAGGTTTTTTCTGATAGTGAAGACATTGATAAGAAGACATGTAACATGAACTCTTCTTCTGAGCCAATAAATTTAAGAAGGCCTTCTAGAGAAGAGATGGATAGGATTACTACAAAAATAATTTCCCAAGTGCAAACTAGGGGCATGGTGGCAAGGGATACAAATGGAAAAGCTGCAGGAATGTTTATAAAGAGTACCAACTCTGGAGAGCCTAATGAGAACAAATCAAAAGGTGATCACATGGTGAAATTCAAGAATGTAAAAGGTAAGAATTGTGAGCCTAAGGGAGTTGGAGTTGAAATATTTTCTAGTGAGATTGAAAGGCCAGTTAACACAATTGCTAAGATTGAAAAAATGAGGGTGGCCAGTACACCTAATGTATCAGATAAATAAAGAGATACTAAGGCAGTTTAGATTGAGATTCCTTCCTCTGCTCCTATTGATATGTTATCTATATTGTCCCAAATTACAGTTAAGGTTCCATTGTGAGAATTGTTGAGGATCCCTGAACACAAAGATAGAGCTATGACATGGGTAGATAATGTTCATAATAATGATGCTGCATGCAATGGATCTTAGGATAAAGCTTTGAAAGGTGTTTCTACTCAGGGAATTGTATCTCAAATTCCTCCTATATATTTGGATAGTTCTGTCAATGTTAGCCTTGTAAACATTGATCCATTCTTTTTAAGTGTTCTTGTGAATGGAATGAAATTAAGAAATTGTATGATTGATAGTGGTGCCTCTAATACTATTATGCCTTTTAAGATTATGGAAAAGTTGGGCCTTAAAGTTGATACAGTTCAAGGCAGATGTTGTGCAATGGATCAGAGGGAGGTACCAGTCATTGGGACTATCAATGCAATGCCATATAGGTTGGCTGCATATCCAAAGAAAGAGTTAACAATGATTGTTTTGGTGGTGGAAATCCCTCCTCATTATGGGATGCTTCTATCTAGAAGGTGGAGTGCTGCCATGGGTGGAAGTTTATAATGTGATCTATCCTATTCCACTTTCAAGATTGATGATCAGTTTGTCAAGATTGATTGAGAGCCAAGAGTATGCCACATGATTGAGAGAAATATTGATAATGAAACTACATGTTTTGTGGATAATGATATTAATGCTTTTAGGGAAGAGATCCCCATGCTTGAGAAGGAACCTATTTTGTCACCTATCTCTATTGAGGTAAGTGTTAATTCTATGAAGGGTGGTTTGTGGGTAATGTAGCTTGATGGTGCAAATTGCAAGGATGGAGCAGGAGCAGGTATTTTACTTATTTCTCCTAATGGAAACACCTAAAAAATCTCTTTCACATTGAATTTCTTTTGTACCAACAATATAGTAGAATATGAGGCATTGTTGTTAGGACTGAGGTTGGCACAAAAACATGGTATTGAGTGTTTGAGTGTTGTTGGTGATTCTAAGCTGGTGGTGTCCCAAGTCAGGTCAGTATATGCTTCCAAGAACAAAAGGTTAAAACAATATAGGAATGCAGTTTGGGATTTGATTGAACATTTTGATGCCTTCAATATTGAGTGGAAGGATAGGAGTAACAATAAGATGGCTCACTTTTTAGCCAATATTGCAATCAACCCCAATGATATTCCTTTTACTGGTATCTCTAAAGTTGACATTCAGGCTAGGCCTAGTATACCAGACAATATTGAAAATTGGTAAGCTTTTGATGATGATAATGATATCTTGAAGTATATGAGTTGTGAAGATCAGTATCATGGTCAGGAATTTGATTGTTCAGCAGTGGTTGAGTCAGTAGAAGGAAAGGAGGTTGTCTTTAGTAATGAAGTTATTCAACTTAGAACTAACAAGGAAACTATCTTTGATAACCAAGATAGAGTTCAAAAGAATATCAAAAGAGAAGATCAGGCTGATCTAGAGGAGATAAATCTTGGAACACATGAGGCACCTAAGAAGGTATACATTGGTAGGGACATGTCTCACAATGTGAGAAAATATTTGATTGAGTTATTGAGAAAATTCAAGCATGTTTTTGCATGGTCATATGATGACCTAAAGGCTTATAGAGAAGATTTTTTTCAGCATATTATTCCATTGAAAGAAGATGCTAAACCTTTCTGACAAAAATAAAGGCCTATAAATCCCACTTTGGCACCCAAGATGCAAGAAGAATTGATGAAGTTAAGAGATGTTGGCATTATCAAGCCTATAAGGCACTCTTCTTGGGTGTCAAATCTTGTTCCTATGAGAAAGAAGAATGGTGACATCAGACTTTGTGTCGACTTCAAGAATTTGAACATCAGCTCATTAAAGGATAACTATTGTCTGCCCAATATGGAAGGTATGCTACAGAGGGTAACCAGATCAAAATTGATGTCTATGATGGATGGTTTCTCTGGTTACAATCAGGTAATTTTCAAAGAATCATAACAGTTTAAGATAGGTTTTACTACACCTTGGGGGACATATGTTTATGTGAGAATGCCTTTTGGTCTCACAAATGTTGGTGCTACTTTTCAAAGAGAAATGGATGTTTCCTTTTCAGATTTTATTGATGATTTCCTTGTTGTTTATCAAGATGATTTAACTACCTATTCCAAGAAGGAAGAAGACCATTGTACTCATTTAGAGAAAATATTTGTGAGGGCTTTGGAATATGGCATTTCATTAAATCCAAGGAAATGTGCATTTGGTGTCACTAAAGGTAAGTTGCTTGGCCACTTAGTTAGGAAGCAAGGAATGAGAATTGACCTTGAGAGGGTAGCAGCTATTGATAAAATTCAGAGGCTAAAGAATATTAAAGGAATTCAGTCCTTCTTTGGTTAGGTAAATTTCTTAAGGAAGTTTGTAACAAATTTTGCAAAGGTAACTAGACCTATTTCTAGGATGTTGAAGAGGGGATCTGCAATCAATTGGGAGGGTGAGCCTGATGAGGCTTTCAAAAATATCAAGCAGGCTATCAAAGATGTACCTATGCTTAAGGCACCTAATTATAATTTCCCAATGCACATCTTTTCCTTTGTGTCTTTTCATACTATTGCTGTAGTTTTGTTACAAAAGAATAAGGGAGGTTTTGAGCAGCCTATTGCATTCTTCAGTAAATCTTTGCAGGCTACTGAATTAAAATATGACATAAATGAGAAACAAGCATATGCACTTGTGAAGGCACTCAAGGCTTTTAGGTGTTACTTGATGGGGGCAGTTGTGATTGCTTTTGTGCCAAGTGTAGATGTGAAGGATATTTTCTCACAACAAGAGGTGTCTGGAAGAAGATGTAGATGGATCAATAGGATCCAAGAATTCAATGTTGATGTCTAGATTACCAAGTTGGTTAGAGGATAGGGATTGGCAAAATTGATGGCCCAATCCAATCTTGATGCAAATCAGGTAAATCATTCTGAAATTGATTATACATGTGACATGGATGATTGTATCTGGTATCAAGATATTATCTATTAATTGAGGAATATGAAATGTCCAGCAGACATGGATGATAATCAGAAGAGGACATTAAAATTACAGGCCATCAGCTATGTAATTGTGAAATGTAAATTGTACAGTGATAATTTAGATTGCATACTTTTGAAATGCATTGATGAAGATCGGGCTAACAAATTGTTAAAGGAAATGCATGAAGGATTTTGTGGTGGGCATTATATTGGTAAAACAACTACTCATAAAATCTTGAAAGTAGGATTCTGGTGGCCCACAATCTTCAAGGATGCATAACAGTTGGTAAGGAGGTGTGATGCTTGTCAAAGGTTCTCTGGTAAGCTTAAATTTTTAGGTAATATGCCCTTAAGGCCAGTAGAAGTACAAGCTCCTTTCAAAAAATGGGGAATTGATTTCATAGGGGAGATACCAAACAAGTCAAGCGGGGGACATTCTTGGATCTTAGTTGTCATTGATTACTTTCTTAGGTGGGTAGAGGCTTTACCTACAAGAAATTCAACTAGCAAGGTGGTAATTGATTTTCTATTGAATAATATTGTTACAAGGTTTGGGTGCCCTGAGAGAATAGTAAGTGATAATGCCATGTGTTTCAGGTCTTCTGAATATAAGGACTTTTACAAAGGTTTAAGAATTCGGATTTCTTATTCCTCACCTTATCATCCACAAGGAAATGGTCAGGCAAAATCTACTAATAAGAGTTTGATTAAGATCCTCAGGAGGATTATTAAAAAGAATAAGAGGGCATGGAATTCAAAGCTGCCATTAGCTATATGGGTTGATAGGGTAACTGTGAAGAGGGCAATTGGTTGTGCACCATTTGACCTAGTATATGGAATACATGCAAGAATGCCTCAAAATAATCTACTAGAAATGTACAAATTTGTGCAAATATATGATGATGATATAGATGATGAGATGTAGTTAAGAATTGAGGACCTCATTAGGTTGGATGAAACAAGAAGAGAATCAGTTGCAAGAAATACCAAATTGCAGTTATAGGTTAAGAATTTGTATGACAGGAAAACTATTGAAAGAAGGTTTGAACCTGGTGATTTGGTACTAATTTGGAATGCCAGACTAGAGGATAAGGGAAAACATGGTAAGTTTGATCCCATCTGGCTAGGGCTAGATCAAATTCATGAGAAATGGGGCTAGGATTCATACATTGTGAAAGAGTTAAATGGTGATATTCAAGAATTTCTAGTTCATGGATAATTCTTGAAGAGATACTTCTTTTAAGGTATTCTATTTTCCATGAATAGTAGCTTAGGTCTGTACATTTTGTAAATTTTGTAAATAAGTTGCTTGCCCCTGTCTTGTTTTGTCCTGGTCTCTAGGGTTTTGGTCTTGTTGCTCTTTATTGTTAGTTTTTCCAGTGGGATGGTCTTCTTTAACCAGTGATTCTAAGTCCTTGCTATGCCCATAGGAGGCATACATCCCTAGGCAGAGCCATTGTTAGCACCTTGAAAAAATTTCATGGCTATAGCCCTTTTCTCTTGGTCTCTGCAGTTGTTTTTAGGTCTTTGGCATAAACCCTTAGTTCAAATTTTTGAAAAACTAGCCGTTACTTTGAAAAACCCCTTTGTTTTTCCCAGGCCTTGTTCTAATTTCAAGTTACCTTTTCAGGCCACTTAAAAGCCTTTAAATGCATGTGCCTTATATTTTTGGTCGGCCCCCGTTTAAATTCTTCCTAAGTTTCTACCCCCGACAGCCTTTAATTTTTCCTATAGTCCCTAGCACCTAATTTTTCCCTAAAGCCTAGGTCCTGCACTTTAATTTTCCTATGTTTTGGCTTTTATTTTCCTAGGCCCAGCTCTGACAACATCTTAATCTAATGGTTGTCATAAGTTCACAAGTGTTGTGTCAGAGGCTTGCGATCTTACGATGATCATTGATCTTACTTTATGACACGGTGCTTCAACTGTGGGTCCAAGGTGACACGTAGGTACAAATGGTGGCTTCTTATTGGTCCATGTATTAGTTCAGTGGTAGTTGTTAGTGGGACCTAAGTTTTTGGCTTGTCAAAGGGTCCTGACATTGTCAAGAAATCAACGATGGGTGCATGATCTTATGGGATCTGTCAGAGGTTTAAGATCATGCGTTGATTGTCAATTCTACCTTTTTCAGAGGGGATAATGTACGGCGGGTCCACATGCCAGGTGTGCTGATTTGGTGGTATTTGATCGGTCCACGTAGTAATGACTAGACATGTTGTTAGTGGGGCCATGTTTTTTGAGGTTCAGTGGGTTCTGACACTTGCAGAGCATCGACGGTCGGTGTGTAATCTGATGGGTTTTTTCTGACACATGCAAACTTAAGACAGCCATTGATCTCTTTCGATGTCAAAGGATTGTTAGGGCAGGGTAAGATTATTCATTTAACAATTGTCTTATGATCTAAGGGAATCTTGGAGGTCTATGTGAAGATGATACAATCATTGATTTTCTTGATGTGGGCCTAGTAGAATTTCCTCAGTCTTTTGGTGGTTCTGATAAAGTTTTTAGTGGCCAGACAAATTTTAAAGGCTTTGCACATTCACTGAGTAAGGTGGTAATGTTCCAAAAGGTTTAGCAACTTAGAAAATAGGTGTTTGCATAATAGTTAAATAATTTGGTGAAGGCATAAAGTATTCTATGACTTGGAGGTATCCTTCAGTCACCAATTTGCTGAGTTTGACTAGGGTCCTATTAAGTGATAAATCATTAAGACCATGAAAAAGAGAGATCTAACGGTCAGAACTTAAAGTTGATCGAGATTCAAATTTGGACCACTAATTTGCCGCTGGCACCATGAAACTAATTGTTGAAATTGAAATTGAAATTTCTAAGGGTTTCCTGCGACCAGAAGGACCAAAATTGAATGCAGAAGTGACTGGAGCTGGTAAGAGATGATTTGTTTGTCATTGCAGTGTGGTCTAGGGTGTGCTATGATCATTTACAAGGGTCTGTGCTATGTTTTTCATGCTCGAGGTGTGTTGCAAGTGGCCAAAAGGGTTGACAAATTTGGAATTCCATGATTTGCGATACTTTCCCAGAGATTTATCATAAGTGCAAATCTTTCTAAGGCATGGCTGATTGGTTTTCATCCCCTGCATTTAAATTATTGACTGATTTAGTTGGTCTGGTGGGTGAAACCCTAACCCTAGTCATCCATAGCTTTTTGCATCCTATTTTGGGGATTCCAAGATGACTAGTGGTGGTATATATTGAAAAAAGTGGTATTTTGTAAGGGTTGTTGTTGATTGTATTATACTAAGGAAAGAGTAGCTAGATTTTGGGTCTTTTTCCTATCTTTGTGTTTCTTTGATTGTATATTGATCCTGAATATGTTAATGAGAATGCTATTGAGTTCTAATCTTGCATTTGTGTATGTCTTCTTGTTTTGGTTTTGAGCTCATATATGTTATTGTCACAAAGTGTATTAGCATATGGTAAATAAAGAGTATTGTGAAGTCATCTCTGAGTTCCTAACAAAGTTAGGATTAAAGTCTTTTAGGTGAGTTCAGTGAGTTTACAACCAAATAAGAATCTGATGTCCTTGTGTTTGAGGGAAAGGGGTAATAGGAAAAGCACTTATCCTAAGCCTAGGAGTGTTTGATTTGAGATCTTCAGCTGATATATGCAATTGGGTGCCTCTTTTCCCTAGGTTAAGGCACTGGTCCATTTTTTGGAAGCAGTCCATCATCATCAATCACACACACACATTTAAATGATAAAATCTTTAATCAATTCATAAAGGACATAGTTGTATATTGTTTTGAGACTCCTTTGGAGAAGTGATTCAAGGGTACACCCTCTGGAGCATTAAGGCTCAAAGTGTAGGAGGATCTCATTGTTGATCCTTGTTAATTGGCCCTCTTCCTTGTAGACTTTGGAGTGGTGATAGAGTCAAAGTTATATTAAAGTTATCCATCAAAGTATAAATCTACAAGTTGAAGATAAAAGGGAACTCCCAATAGTAATAACACACAAGTGAGAGAGAGAATGGAGATCAAATTCTTATTATTTCTTCAAATTGATTCATACATGTCAGTTTGTAAGGCCTTCTCAGTTATGGCCAAAGGTTACAATTAAAGTAAAAAATTCCTTGAACATGTGAGGATTTGAAGCTATCTTCAATCTTATAACTTCTATCTTCTACTACTAATTTCCTAAATTGATATCATATAAAAACTACTACCTAAACTACAACCAAAGATTACAATATATACAAGAGGCTACCGAACAAGTTAGCCTTCAGATCCACCATCAATGAAAGGAACAACCAAATCTAGGTCCACACACTTACCAATGATAGATTCCAAAATTAAATCTACAACCATAATTAATTGCACAAGTTGGCCTCAACAAAAAACTAAACCAAACAACTTAGTAAGTAAGGATAATTGAGTGCCAGGGGAATTAACCGACCAAGTCAGTTAACGAAGGAACTGAGAAACTACCGAGCCAGCTTAGTCAAAGCTGAAACCAAGAAACACAGGAAAACACAAACTTGTTTTTGGTGACACAGGATTTCCAAGGACCCAAGATGCTCCTACATCAAGAAGTGATAAAAAAAGGTCCTAACCATTTTTCTTCCCATTTACCTTTCTTCTCTCTTTCCTCCTGATTTTTAGGGTTCTCTCACAAGACTAGATCACCTATTTGGAATTTTCTTGGTTTAATGTGCTTGTTGTAGTTCCTTAAAATTTGATTCTGATACACTTTTAAATGGTCAAAGGCTTATTGTTTTCTTTCATATAGTATCTCCAACTCATGTAACCTAGCAACCCTATAGTCTTCTTCACTCAATAATCCATGCAATGAAACTCTTAAACATGGGATTTCTACCTCCAAAGGTAAAATTGGTTTAGCTCCATAAAATAGTGAGAATGGTGTAGCTCTTGTTGGAATTTTGTTACTTGTCCTATAAACCCATAAAATAGGGTTAATTTGAATGTGTCAATCTCTACCTAAATTATCCACTGTTCTCTTCAATATTTTCAAGATGTTCTTGTTTGTAGCTTATGCTTATCCATTACCTTATGGGTAATATATTGAAGATGAGTGATGTATCACATGAAATTTTGTACATAATTCTTTCAATTCCTTGTTCTTGAAATGTTTTTCATTATCATTTGTGATGATGTGAGGAACACCATATCTATAGATTATGTGGTTTAATATAAACATGGAGATTTTCTTTCCTATGGCAGTGGATAATGGCATAGCTTCTATCCATTTAGTAAAATATTCAATTTCTGTAATAATGAACTTATGATCATTTGAGGATGGTGGATAAATTATTCCTATTAAGTCCAAACCCCATTGATAAAATGTCCAAGGTGTAGTCATTGGATTCATTTCTTGTGCTAGCACATGAATCAAGTTCCCATGGTACTGGCATTTATGACAAGTTTTTACAAAGTGAAAAACATCTTTCTCCATAGTAGGCCAATAATATCCTATCCTAAGAGGTTTCTTTTCTAGGGTTAAACCATTCAAATGTGACCCACAAATTCCTTCATGGATTTATTGTAAGGCTAAAGCTGATTCCTCCTTCTCTAAACACCTTAAAAGAATTCTATCTAGACTTTTATGATACGATGTGTCAGATATCAGGCTATAATGAGAGGCTTATCTTATGAAACTTTTCTTTTGGTTTTGGTTTTGGTCCATGGGTAAATTTTTATCTTTTAGGTATGTATAAATGGATCCATACCAAGTTGATTCATCTCCCACTAAAAGGTAGATGGTGTGGGGATGGGAAGGGTCAAATGTGGGTTGTCCAACTTCTTCTACCAAGAATTCATATCAGGTGCTTTGATTTGACATTTGGAGAAGTGAAGGTAATGTATGCATTGCATCTATTGCTTTGTTCTTATCTCTTGTCACTTGTTCAAAAGTTATCAATGTGAAGTAATTCTTGAGATCCTCAATCATGTTTTTGTAGGGTATCAACTTATCATCTTTATTTTGATACTCATCAATTATCTAGTTAATAACCAATTGAGAATCTCCAAATATCTGCAACTCTGTCACCTTCCACTCCAATACTAATTTGATGCCGATAACTAGTGCTTCATACTAACATATATTATTTGTGCATGGAAATAGTAGCATGTATGACTTAGGAATTGTTGATCCTTGAGGATTAATTAGTAGTAATCCTGCACCTGATCCATGTTGGATGTAAGATCCATCAAAGTATAACTTCCATGTCTTTGCTTCAACATTAATTATCTCTAAATTTGGAAATTCTACTTGGATAGGATGTTGATCTTGTAAGGGTGACTCTGGTAGTTGATCTACTATCGCTTGGCATTTGATTGATTTTTGATCCACATATTCAATATCAAATTTGCTTAGAACCATGACCCATTTGGCCAATATTCCCGTGAGGGCTGTTTTGCTTAGGAGATACTTTAATGGGTCAATTTTTGCCATAAGTCTGATTTTGTGAGATAGCATATAATATCATAATTTTTGTGAAGAAAAAACTACTGTTAAACATGCTCTTTCTATAAATGTGTAGTTCAGCTCATATTTTACCAAAGTCCTTATTATGTAATAGATGGCTTTTTCTTTACCATTTTCATCCTCTTGAGCCAAAAGTGCTCCCAAAGCATGTTCTATTGCTGAAATGTACAAGATTAATGGCTTCCCTCTTAATGGTGGCATCAAAATAGGTGGATTCATGAGATAATTTTTAAGTAATGTGAATTCTTATTCACACTTTTCATCCCATCTAAATAACATGTCCTTGTGAAGGAGTTGAGTAAAAGAGTGACATTTCTCTGCCAGTTGTGATATAAATCTCTTGATTGATTGGATTCTTCCTTGAAGTGATCTCATTTGGCTTACATTGTGAGGTGCCCCCATTTCCATAATTTATTTTTCTTTTGTGGGATCTACCTCTATTCCCTTAGTTGAAACTATGTACCATAGCAATTTTCCTAGTTGTACACCAAATGCACATTTGTTAGGATTGACTCTTACTTAAAATTGCTCCAACCTTGTGAATATCTTTTCCAGAATAGGTAGATGTTCTTCCCTTGAATGAGATTTTGCAAGTATATCATCTACATAGTCTTCTAGGAATTTGTGCATCATATCATGAAAAATAGTATCCATTGCTCGTTGATATGTTGATCTTGTATTTTTTAGAACAAAGGGCATAACATTCTAGAAAAATATGCCCCACATGTTTCTAAATGCCATTTTATCTTGATCTTCAAGTGCTATCTTAATCTGATTATAGCCACTAAACCCATCCATTAGAGAGAACATGGAGTGACCTACTATCAAATTTATTATGGCATATATGCTCGGTAATGGAAAATCATATTTTAGACATGGGAGGTTAAGATCTCTAAAGTCCATGAAAATTCTGATTAACTTGTCTGCTTTTGAAATTGGTATGATGTTTGATATCCATTCAACATAATCAATGTCTCTTATGAATCCCAATTTTAATAATTTTTGTAACTCCACTTTGACAAGGAGTGCTATGTGTGGGTTCTTTTTCCTCATTTTCTATTTGAATGGTGTCACTCCTTCTTTTATGTTTAAATGATGCATTATTAGATTAGGATCTTGTCCCAGCATATCATCGTATGACGATGCAAAATTGATTTGTCTCTCATTGAAGAATTTTATGAAATCCTCTTTTTGTCCATTAGATAAAGATGCTACTAGGTGTATGATCTTTGGTTTTGACTCTAACCCAATGTTCACTTTCTCTATTGGTTCAATCAACATGGGTGATCTTTCCTCATAGTTCTCAGGAAAAGTATCCAACTTTTCTTCCTTAGGTGCCTCTGTTGGGTTTTATCCTTCAGAAACACTCTTTATTTATTTCTCTTTTTGACCTAATGCTGCCACAATGTGGTTTTCAACATTAGATTCTTTCCATTTTTTTCTGAACTAAAAGGTTGGATACTTCCCTTAGTCCCTTCTTTTTGATATTCAATGGTAGAAGAAGGTTCAACTGAATTAAGGTATTGGGACACCATTTTATCATTGAAAAATGTGAGAAGGATAGTAGGTTTGATAGAATCTCATTCAATGAGCTCTAGATAGATAAGTGATAAGGGATCAATGTTTCAATTTGACTTGGTAGGGTTTAAGGATATGACCTCAATGGTAGGTTCAAACATTGTATCACTCAAATCTATGACATGTGCCTCTTCTAGGTGTTCTAGAGAACTCGGGTCAAAATATCAAGTTTCCAATGGGTAAAAATATCTTGGGTTAAACCTAGGATTAGATTATCCTATAATAGGTATCCATGATGGAACATAAGGCTCTCCTACACATGGATTTTCTTCAATTTCTTGATTTGGCACATTTTCTAACACCTCTTGGCTAGAACTTGAAACTTCATTCTAATTTGATCCTTAGGCTTAGTCTTTTCCCTTGTTGGGAGTATAGGTGCGAATTGCATCCAACTCTTTATCTTGGCAAGACTCAATTGACAGTGAATCCCACCCCCAATTGTTCGAATCTTTATCACTTTGGGAACCTAGTTGTAAGATTTGACCATAAAACCTATGGTACTTATTTTGAGTGTATCCTTGTTTGAGATACCCCAATCTAGTTTTCTCCTTACTATCTCTATATGACATTTCAATGGGTTCAATTAATCCTTCATTTCTTGTACCTAAAGGCCCTTGTCCTTTATATCCCATCTTCTACATTATTTGAAATCCCTTTCCATATTGATGCATAGGAATGCTTATGTTTTGAATGTGTTTTTAATGGGCACCTAATTCCTCATCCTTATATAGTTAGTTTAATATTTCATTATCTTCTTCATCCATAGATGAGGAAGTACTTTCCCTTATAAATTGGTCATTGTATTTATGGGGTACATGTAGGTTAGATGGTTTTCTATAGGACTTGGGAGATAAAGGTAGATCCATCATAGATAAAGAGTATTCACCCATACCCTTTTTCTTGATTTGGCATTGCTTCTCAAAATTCTTCATCATGCTATCCATTTTTTGATAATGGGCATCCTTGGTGTAAATTTGAATGGATCTAGCTTTCTCTTCTTTTTCTTTATCATGGGTACTTTCCTCACTAACTTTCTCCTTTCCCTTAGTCGATGGAGTTAAGTTAGTGGGAACTTGGTGATTTTAAAAAACAACATCTTCTTCCTTTTATTTTCCTTTCAAGGATGGAAGATCTTTGGAACTTTTTCCTTGCTCTATTCTCTTTGACATAGACCCTTCTACATTATGTGGGACTAAGGAGTCATTTATGGCTTTCATGTTATTTCAATATTGGAAAGGATTCGAATCCCCAGTTACCATGATTTCTTGTCCCATGTATGAAAATTTTAGGCATTTATGATATGTCAAAGGTATTGTCTACATTCCATAGATCAATGGCCTTCCTAATAGGATATTGTAGGTCAATTTCAGATCTAGGACTTGGAAAATCATCTCTTTTTGCATTGGGCCAACTCTAATGGGGAGTACTATTATAACTTTAGAGGCCCTTTCTTCATCATCATAAGATTTAAGGGTTATTTTATTCTTTGGGTTAATAGCTTCCTTAGAAAATTCAAGGGTTTTAACCAAGTTTAAGGTGTAGATATTTATGCCAGCTCCCCCATCAATGAGAATTATCTTAACCCTATGCTTGTGGATCAAGACCTCTATATACAAAGGAAAATTTTGTGGGTGATTCAAGGACATATCATCTTGTTCTTAGAATGATAGACAATGGGATGCAACAAGATGACCCATCATGTTTTGGAATTTAGCCGCATCCAAATTTAAAGGTACATTTCTCTCTAAAAGGGATTTTTCCAAAATATCCTTATGAGTGGGTGAAAGTTTGAGAAACTCTAAGATAGACATTTGGGCAGGGGTTCTTTGCAATTGGTCCACAAAATTGTATTATTTTAATGAAGGAGAGGTTGTTTGATTAGGTAAAGTGATTCTAGGAGCACCTCCTAATAAAGTGATCTTTGATGCTTTCCCCCTAGTCACAACATTAGATATTTCTTGCCTTTGTTTTTCTTTCACCATAGTCACATTTATTTTATTTTCATCACCACTTAAGGTTTTTATGGTGTTGTCATAAGTATGGGAAAAATTCACCTTTTCATTACCCCTTTTATTATTGTGATTTCTAATTTATGATTCCCCCTTTTCATGGTTTAGCAAAGGGTTCTTGAAAGTTGTGTGATCCTCATTATTTTGAGGTCCTTCTACCTATTAGTGCTTAAACTTGGAGATGATTAAATAGGATTCAAAAAAATTTGAAATTAGAACTCTAGTACTCCCAACAGATGCATCTAACAAAATTCAAACACTAAGGTACTAAGGTTGAAAAACCTTCTTCTCTTTGAGCTTCAAAACTCAATCGGGTTTACCTTCCAGAATTGCTTCTATAACGCATTACAATAGTTATCTATGTGCTTGGCATAGATTATATAGTTTTAAGATACACAACAAATTTAAATTGAACAAATTACTTGATTTTTTGATGGTGAACACATAAAAATGAAGCTATAACCAATGCCATATCCTAGGGCATTAGAGTCAAAAATCTACATCAATAGAGAATTTATCAAAACAAACATCCCAAAACTCAAATGAGGTGTCGTACACTCCATTTTCCCAATTTCTAATCTTGCTATCAAATTCATACATGGATTATAAATTCCCAGAGATCTCCCTTAAGTTTTATTCTTCCCTTGAAAGAAACTTAAGCTTAACCCCTATCTCTACCTTGTAAACAATGTATTAAAATGCCTTATAATTTAATACATAAAGGAATTGAAACATCAAAATGTGAAGACAACCAAAATAAGAAAAGGAGTTCTAGTATATCATATTGATATTTGAATTGTATCAGTACATTCTTGATAGAGAATTGTAAGACTAAAATGCTATTATCAGAACTCTCTTTACAAAGTAACATCCACCACCCTCACAAAAGAAGAAAACTTACTATATATATCATTGGCTATCTTGGAATCCTCAAAGAAAGGATGCAACAAACTTCAGATAGCTAGGATGGTGACTTGCACTATAGACAAAAGTATACAAATGATGATAACAGACTAGAAAAATAGAAAGCATTTTTCCAACGAATAGAATCTTCACAGCTGGCACCTTTGTCTAAGGATATTTTTGAGTAGTTACTTAAGGTTTTTGCATGAATGATGACCGCTAATATAGGATAACATACATCATTCTTTTTATGATACTTTCTCTCCCTATATTTCTAGATTAGGTACAAAGTGGGGCTCATTCTTCTTCTTCTACTTCTCACTCAATGACACCTTGCTTTTTCTTCTTTTGCTCTATATTTCTATCCCATGTTGCCACATCATCTTCTGAGGGCCAATCGTACCCCTACAAAAATTGCAACAGCTTGATTTTCCTTTCCCACCTAGAATCAATGATGCAATCACTCTCAACCTTGATCAGGTTATCAATTATATTGTTGTAACCATCCATGTCCAAAGAATCATCATCACTAAGGAACGCCTCATGCTTGATCATTTCCTAGCTCATGCTTGACTTCCACTCATCCAAACTTATTACACTTCCATCATCCCTATAGATTGAAGGCAAATACTTGCTATAACCTTGACCAAACATGGCTAGTTTAGCCCTTTCTTGATTTGCCTTCCCTTTGAAAAAGCTTGAGGTGGGACTAATCAATTCTATCTTCTCATAAACCTTAGTGACCACCTCAAGGATATAATGTCGATGAGGCTGTAATGCATCAAGTTTCTCAAACAAAGAGCTCCTCCTAGACCAAACATTAAAAAGTGGCTCTAGAGCAGCCACTGCCTCTTTCACATTTTCATCTATCTTATGCAACATGCCCACTAATTGATGGACTGAGTCCATTTTTCCTTTTATCCTCTTACATCTATGTTGCACAATATCTGAGATAGCCTTTAAGGTTGCATCAAGTTTCATTTCCTCTAAATCCTCTGATTGCTTGTTAGGAGTCTCTGCCACTGGCTGGGTTGCAGCTTCAATCTACAAAATTGGATGGGGAACTACCTTTAATGCTTCTTCAAGTTTAGCTTTTAGATCATCTAATTCATCCTCCAGAGCTTTGATTTTCATCAGCCTTAATTCTCTGTCTTTGGCAATCTTAACTAAATTATCAAACAACAAAGCATATCTATTTGATAACTGGGTTATCTTTTCTTCATTGAGGTGCGAAAAATGTGTCACAGCCTTTGACACCTCAAGATCACTGGTATTCTAGATAGTCTAGATGAATTTTTCCCCCTCCATCTTATCTTCTATGCTTAACAGAGAAGGCTTTTGGGTCCTTGGGGCTAGAGACCACATTGTAACAACTTGGGACTTAGGATCATATCCACTTCCCCTTATCATGTCTCCAATGTGCACTTCATAAGATAAACTACCCTCTGGCTACTTCCTTATTTGATCTATGATAAAGGCTAAGGTCAGATCCCATCCAAGAGTCAAAAGCATCCCACTGGACTTTACCATTTCTCTAGCTTCTTCAACAGTGATATTTTCTAGGCTAGGGTCATACAAAGTTAGAGCCCTCAAGGTCTCATCACTTGGTTCCATACCCTCTGGCAGAGCCTTAGAAACCTCTTGTTTTTTCCTCTAAATAAGGAAATTTTTGAATTCATCACTCTTGATGAATTAATCATCATTGAGGAATTCCTCCTAATATAGCTCCCTCTCATCCTTTCCATGTAGAAGAGTCAATTCCTCCTCTTCTTTTGACACTATCTTCTTGCCTTCTCCGATAGTTTTCCTCAGATTGTGATGGTAAGCACAATCATAAGGCTCTAGAACAAAGGCTCTATCAACAATCTTCTTTTGTTTCTTCTCCTTGGAAGGCCCACCTACCTTAGGGTTTTTCCCTTTCTGTGGTCATTCAGGGGTATCCTCTGCCTCTTGAGTAATGTCAACAATAGGAGATTCATTTCTTTGAGGTGGACTATCACCCTCCTATTATTCATTTATATATTCATCATAGTCAGAAGTATAATAGTCCTTTTCCACATCTAACTTCTTCTCAAGCATCCCTTCCAATTGACTAGATAGGGTACCATGCATCTCAATCATTTTGTCAATTCTTTGCAAATAGGGGAGATCGGAAAAAAACCGTCCAAAATCAATCTTGGAATTTTGTAAGATAATATAATTTTGTGAGCCTTCTTCCAATCTCATCCTCTTCCAAGATTTTTCTTATCACATCTTCTTCATCACAACCCTCATGTTCCCTTATTGTACTAATGTTGGGAATCAGTGTCATTCTTGGAGTTCTGATGAAATTTTTAGAGTCTACATATCTATAGCTGTTGGAGGCCATCTTGAAATGGTTGAGCCATGAGCTGATTTGGGGTAATGCCCACTTACCAACTAGGAAGTTCCCTATCTTTAATTGCCTAGGTTTAAATGTTCCCTTCATGTGAGGTGCTAGATGCTCCATGTTAGTCCAAATCAACTACCATATCAATTCTGATTGAGCAATCCTTGGTGGCACAAATTTTGGAAGTAAATGTGGAGGTTGCGAACATCCACAAACCTTGATTATGGTGCAATTTTATCCAAAGTAGAAATCACCCCAATTGTGATTTCCTTTCCATTTGTCCTCATATTGCACAGGCCTCACAAAATTCAAAACCCTAACTTGCAAACTTATCATATTAGTCCCCATCAGTTTGAGAATTGGGTGGACTATCTAGTTTTGAAAAACATAGAAATCACACTCATTGGAAATGTAATTCTAGACCTTTAGCCAATACTACACTGGATTAGGCTGGCCCTCAAACATAAACCTAGGATTCAACACCCTTGCATCTAGACTATTGATATTGAAATATAGGATCAAGTGCATCAAAAGGGAGTAGTGCATGAACCTAATGTGCCTCTTATTTTGTTTGATAGATACCAAACCTTCATTTATTATATCGATTACATACTGGATGTAATTGTAATCAGTATTTTCATGGGAATTTTGTATGTCAAGAATAATCATTAACAAGTCAGTAGACAACTTTTCTAGATCTCCATCTATTCCAAGAACTCTACACAACCCATGACACAACAACTTCATATAGAATTTGAGGGATTTGAAATTATAAGGGGCTTTCATGTGTGTAGGGAGAGGAGCTATGTACTTACCAGTCTTTTGAATGTGCCTGACCATCTAGCTCTTTACTGAACCTATGTGACTTGCATACTCTTGATTTTCTTTCTTCAAGTCTATCTCAGTAGATGAGAAGGAAAAGAAATCAAAGACCTTCATGAATGACTCTCTATCCAAGGTTACAAAAGAATACTAGTCACCCTTTCTAATTATTTTGGAAATTGGGTCATATAGCCTAGCTAACTCTATGATTAAGTCCACATCCAAGAAAACATTAGGCATAATCAATTTTTCCATTCCCAAAGCCCAAGCATTGAAAATCGGAATAGCCTTATTTCTATTATTGTAAAATTAAGTGAAGATGGTATAACCTAAACTAGAAGGAGTGGTAGGATCTCTGCAATTCTCCATTATGTCCTCGAAAGCCTCATCAGTAGCCTTCTTATTCTGGTTTGAGCCAAGGAGAAACTTGAGAAATTTGTCTGAATAATTTGGTTTTCCTTTTTCTTCGCCACCCTGTTCCTTATCTTCCCCACTAGATGATGCTATGCTTAGCTTTGGTTGACTCATCTTTACAATCTAGATATCTTTCAGTTCTGTAAATTCTCTAACACTTTGAAACTTGCTGCAACTACCTTGAAAATCTTCACTATCTTCAGAAAACTTTGGATGTTGTAAGCAGTGAAGTATTGTCTATATATCATCAATAATTGAATGCGTACAATTGCCAAAATCATTACAAATTTATCCCCAATCACTTCTGCATTTAATTTTGCACATTCACCAATTTAAAATCAAGGCTAGCCGATACTTGGATGTTGACAGGTTGATAAAAAACTCAGAAATAAAGCAGAAAAGAAATGATCATAGTTTTGGCTTAAAAACCCTCAATTATCAATAAAAACCCTTGATTAAATCTAATTGGATATATTTTAACTTTATTCCAACTTTGCACAATAATTTTCCATGTAGCAACGACACATAACCCTTTTCCTTTAATGAGCATTTAACTAAACTTGATTCAGAGATCTAGTGAACAAAGACTCTCAAGATCTCTGAATGATTTGTCAATCACAGATTAAACTTGGAGATCAAGTGACAAAGCTAATGTCACAATCTTAGAATGATTCTCTAACCCATGACCTTTCTTGGAGATTCAGAGACTACTATTGATCCTGGACATAATCAATGGTCCTCATATTAACCTTTGAATCTCATCATAACCTAGTTGCTATTCAGAGAATGAGCGACTGAAAGCATTCTCCAATTCTCATGATACTTGGATCAACCATGGTTTAATTTAGAGAATAAGTGACAAAGGCTTCACTAATTCTCGTAAGCCTTAACTCAACCTAGCAATCATCAGGCAATCCAATGAACAAGGCCTCTTCTAAACCCGAGTACTTTTAACCTTGACCAGAGTCACTATCTAGAGATTCAACGACCACCTTCATCTCTTAATCTCCAAACACCTTGCTTAACTCTTTATATATCATGAGATTCAACAAACAAAGGTATCTCATAGTCTCTGAAAAATTTTCTTAATAATGGATTTATTACAATATTGGGTGAACAACCTTTATTCACCAAATCACTGAATAGTTTTCTTGACTTGGGTTCCATTCTGAGATTAAGCATTGTCTGTTGATCTTGAAATCAATCAAGGTCATTGAGTCACTTAATATTTTACATTATTATCACTTAATCATGAGATTCAGTGAAATCCTTATTCACTGAATCACTCAAAGACTTAGACATTAGTCATTTTATCTTGAGATCTAGTGACTGAGGAAAATATAGCTTTATCACACTTTGTCACTGAATTGCCAAATCCTTTTAGTCAAATGGCCAAACTCTAGCAAATAGGAGACCACTGCTTTTTCACTGAATTTTTGAATACATTGTCATCAGCCCAATCCACCATGATATTAAAACACTACCATTGATCATGTAGACAATTAATGACTATGGCTGAATTGCCGAATGACTTATGACTTGACTGCCCAATCCAACGATTAAGAGATAACCACTGTGCCAAGTAGCTGAATGCTATGAGAAAACTACCAAAGATTATGAGATTGGAAGATCACATAATCACTAAATCACTGAAGGTTAGGATAACCACGATTTAAATTTGGAGATTCAGTGACCAAAGGGAAACATAACAAGGACTTTATAGACACCGTCGCCAGTTCATTGAATAGAAAGTGACTTTGACATATTAATCCAAGATTCAGTGAATGCCTAAGGGAAAGAAAGATCACATGCACATTTGAAAATCTTAAGTGGCCAAAAAGGTAACATGAAAATATATGAAACTAGGGAAAAGTTAAGAAATTTTTAAGGACTAACCCTACCAAGGGAAAAAATGACCTAGGGAAAGGATTTACAAGCGGAGGCACAACAAATTTTTAGAATTTTCAAACCCTGAACTGCATAAAAACACTTGCAGAGACATCAAAAAGACAAAACAAAGATCTGAAGCAACCATGTCAAAAACTAGAAAATTACCCAACAGTGGCCCTATTTGAGGATGCTTGAATGCAAGTTCATAGCAAGAAACCAAGAATCTATGGGTGGCAGACCTCAAAACCTTAACCTATAGTGGGAAATAAACACACAATAAAAACAAACACACCTATACATAGTTACAAAGGCTACTATGCATGGAAAATACTGAGAATCAATTAAAGAAATACTTCATAAATTGTCCAAGCACTGGTAATTCTTGTTCTTCACCATCCAGATTTCTTAAAAAATATGAATCCTTTCCATGAATCTGATGGATGATAAAAGGGCCTAACCACAAGGACTCAATTTTTTTGTGCTTACCTTTGTCTTCAGCCTTGGCATTCCACTGAAGAATTATATCACTAGGCTAGAAGTTTCTACTAATGGCTCTCTTATCAAAAATATATTTCATCTTTTGCTGCAACATCACATTTTCTTTTTGGCATTCCCTTCTGATCTCATCCAATTCAACTAATTGGATCATCTTTTCTTGTAATGGATCACTGACTTCCATCTCTTCCTCTTGTATGAATTTGTAGATAGGTAACAAATTGTTCATAGGAAGTCTGGATTTCACACCATATACCAACTCAAATGGGGACTTCCCTGTTGCCTTTTTCTCAATAATTCGATCTTCCCACAATGCCAATTTTAACTTTACATGCCAACTCCTTTTGTTCTTTTCCAGAGTTTTCTTTAACATCTACAGAATACTCTTGTTATTGGATTCTACTTTCCCATTAGCTTGTGGATAGTATGGGGATGAGTATGATAGAATTATTCCCATTTATGAGAAAAAGTCAGTGAATTCTTATGACCTAAAGCTCATAGCATTGTCCATCACCAGTTTGGTGGGGACACCAAACCTAGTAATTATGTTATTCATTGAGAACTCAGTCACTAGTGCACTAGTGGCCTTTTTAGTTGGAATTGCTTCAATCCATTTGGTGAAATAATTAGTGGCAACCAAAATCCAACTATGCCCTCCACTAGACTTCTCAGCGAATTCTCCAATAAAATCCATTCCCCACATAGCAAACGGAGCATCTGCAACCACACGGTTCAATAAAAAGGCACCTGAGAATTTTATCTTTTTTGGAAACCTTTGGCATGGCTCACATTTTTGGACAAATGAATGGGTGTCCTTAAACAATACAAGCCAATATTATCCAGCCCTTAGAATCTTATGAGATACGACCTTAGCTGAATGATGCCCTCCACATAATCTAGAGTGCATATCTCTCAAAATCTTTTCAGATTGCCCCTTGTCTAAACATAAGAGCAATATTCCATCATTGTATTTCTAATACAAATCACCTTCTATTAGCACATACCTCTAAGCTTGCAATATTAAGCTTCCCCTCTGATTATCATTTAACTCCTGTGGGCAACTAGCATTTTTAAGAAAATGAACAATGTTTGTGTACCATGGTTGCATCTCAATACTAGTCATTGTTCCTCCACCAATGGAAACATTATTTACTTGTACAAGGTCCATATTGTCTTCTGTCATTAGCTTTGCAAGTCCCAAACCTCTTACAAGCTTGGTAATATGGAGCTCCAAATCAAATTCTTGGATTCTATTAATCCATTCGCATCTTTTTCCTATGACTTCACTTTGAACTAAAATGTCCTTTACTGCAGTAGGAGGAACATATGCATTAACTTTTGTACAAATGAGATAGGGTCTAAAATATTTTACTACCTTAACTAATGCATAATCCTACTTTTCCATCAATTCATAATTCAACTCAATAGATTTCAATGACTTACTAAAGAAAGAAATTGGGTGCTCAAATCCTTCCTCATCCTTCTGTAATAGAATGGCTGCAATAGTATGAAAAGATGCAAAGGAGAATAAAGAAAAAAGCTTAGAAAAACCAGGAGATATCAGGACAGGAGCTTCTTGGATTGTTTTTTTTTATTTTTTCAAAAGCCTCACAAGCTTCACAGTTCCAATCAAACTTTACATCTTTCTTCAAGAGCTTGACTATGGGTTTGACTAATTCTGAAAAATCAGTAACATATCTCTTGACTACATTGATCTGTCCCAAAAAGGACTGCACACCTTTAATATTTTTGGGGGGAGGGACCTTTTTCATTGCCTCAACTCTTTCAGGGTCAATTCTAACTCCCTCTTTTGATACTATACGTCCAAGCAATTTTCCTTCAATTACAACAAATTGACATTTCTTGGGATTCAATGAGATACCGAATTATAAAGCCTTGACAAGGACCATTTCTAAATGGTTACAATGATCTTCGGCCTTCTTAGAGTATGCAATCAAATCAATTTGATACACAACCATAAGGACATTAATTAAATCCTTGAAAGAAACATCCATTTCCCTTTGAAAGGTTGCTCCAACATTTTTCAAACCAAAAGGCATACAGACATAAACATAGGTTCCCCATGGAGTGGTGAATGTTGTCTTGAACTATTCAGATTCTTTGACTAAAACCTGGTTGTAACCTGAAAAACCATCCATCATGGATAATAGCTCACAACCAGTCACTATATGCAACATAGCCTCCATATTTGGCAGTCCATAATTATCCTTTAGTGAAGCCACATTTAAGTTTCTGAAGTCTACACAAAGTCTTATATCACCATTCTTTTTCCTAACTGGCACAATATTTGAAACCCAAGAGGAATGCCTAATAGGCTCAATGATAATAGAATCTCTTAATTTTGTCACCTCTGTTTGCATCTTTGTGGCTAATAGGGGATTGAAGGGCCTCTATTTCTGCCTAAAGGGTTTGGAGTCCTCCTTTAGAGGGATCTCATGTTGAAATAAATCTACTCTGTAGGCTTTGAGATCATCATAAGACCAAGAAAACACATGCTTGTACCTTTTCTATAATCTTATCAAATTTACCCTAACCTCCCTACTCATCTTTTTTCCAATGTATACCATTTGATGAGATGTTTTTGAACCTAAGATTATGTCCTCTAGATCCTCCATTTTGGTATTAGAATTTTGTGACATATATCCATCATTTATCTTAAACATGCCTTCTAATTCCACTAATCCCTTAGGTATATGATTTGAGGCTAATTGGACAATTTCATTTCCCATAATACATTCCTTTCCATCAATAATCTACTGTGAAGCATTGAAATCTATTTGCTGCCCATCATACTAATCAAAACTTTGAAGAAATTTAAGGATATCATAGTCATCCTCAAAAACTTTCCAATTATGCACATTGTTAGGCACTGCAAGCCTACTTTTGATTTCTAACATTGATACACCAGTCAGAGTGATATCATTATTTTTTAGGGTGACATTGGCAAGGAAATCAACCATGATGTTATTTGAACTTTCCACCCAAAGGATATTGAAAGCTTCAAATAATTCTAATCTATCCCAAATAGCATGCTTATACAATTTTTTTCAGTCATCTTTAGCAGCATATTTAGATCTAATTTGGGTTATAATCAATTGGGAATCACCATGGAATTTTAAGCATTTTATACCATGTTTTATTGCAACATCTAAACCCAATATCAAAGCCTCATACTCAGAAGTGTTATTAGTACATTGGAAAGTTAACATAAATGAGTATTTGAAAGTAGTACCTGATGGGGATATAAGCAAAACACTAGCTCTTGATCCTCCCTTAGAGCTTCCTCCATCAAAATACATTTTCCATAGTCCACCTTGTTGTAATATCAACTCATCCACTATTGGATCAATATTTCTCATTTGGGGTACTATCTCTTCCACCATGAAGTTCTCCATGTCAATATTAACGCAACAATTCAAGTCCTCAGGTGCAACAACCTCAACTATTACTAAGGAACAAGGTTCCCTAGATAGCTTCACTTATATTCTATTGATAGGAATAGTAGCATATGATAGATCCAATTATAATTTCCCTCCAACTGCTGCAGCCCACTATCTTGATAGAAGCATGCCATAATAGGGTTTAGTATCAACTACTACCATATCCATCTTGTATGTGGCCTTTGGGAATACAACAATCTTCACTTTTATCCCTACTAGGGTTCCCACAATAGGCACTGCCCTATTATCCATGGCATAGAACCTACCATTGGATGTATCAACTTGTAACCCTAATTCTGTCATTACGTGATATGGCATTACAATGGCAACAACACCATAGTCAATCATACATTTTTTTAGCAAAAAATTGTTCAACATTAGTGTAACATAAAAATGATCAATAGAAGATGGTTCTTGTGTGACAATGCTTCCCACACAAAAGTCATAAATATCCTTAGTTGTTTCAAGTCTATCCACTGCATTTCCCTTTTCTAACATAATAGGATCTACACCTTATTCATTTATCAGAGCTAGAGCTAATGTCTTATGCTCTTTGATCTTCAACATTTCTAATAAAGGAATAGAGACCTTCAATTGAGACAAGGCATGTCTCATGTCAAAAGTAGGGGGATTACTAGAAAGATCAAAATTATCTTTTATTATACCAACCTTCTTCTTGACCTTGTCTATAACAACTTCCTTATTCTTTTTACTTTCAATAATAGGTTCCTCTGTCCTATTATTTCCACTCTTACCCTTGATAACATTCGATTTAGAGGGCTCTTTATTTTGAGGATCATCTTTAACAAATAATAACCTTGGTACTCCTTGATCATCATCCACTCTTCTATTCCTCAAATTGTATGAGGACCTAGCCTGTGAATTAGAAGCCACGATCAAAGTTCTAATTTCTTCTTCACTAGGCTTTGTCCAATGAATCACATCCAACTCTAATCTAACCATATTAGTTTTGCACATATCATAATCAGACTCATCATGATCAAATTGGGTAAATATATGTTGCTCATAGCCAAGGAGAATCCTCCTCTTATGATCAACATTAGCACAAATCTCTTCATCATCTGAAGAAAAAAGTTCTTCCACCTTTTCAGTGGTAAACATGTTAACTATAGGCTTTTCAAATTCTTCATAATCTCTTGCATGTGGATTGTCAGCTTCTTCTTCCAAAGATTGATCTACAACACACTGGAAAGGTGAATGAGGCATACTACAAGCCACACACCAAGGAATTCTATCCACATTATGTGCTATATTTTTCTTCAAAAGATCTGGGGTATCCCTTCCCTTTTGAATTTCATGATTATCAAAGACAAGTTTCCCATCTTTCCAATTTGTCTTGTAAGGCATATCTTGTAACCTTGGAAACCTTTCTTTCCTTCGATAAGGTGGTCTAGTGTCTTGATAATTTCTCCCACCCTTTTTAAATTTGGTTGAGAGATCCTTGACCACACTTGCTAGTTTGTCAACCTTGTCATCATATTTAGTCAGCCTTGTAGTAGGTGGCTTAGTCTCCTTCCAAAATATTCCCTCGTCCCTTTTATACATCTGACTAGATGCCTTCCTATTACTTTCAATATTTATAGCTAGTTTAAAAGAATCTCTCAAAGTATGGGGATTATTATCTGTCAAAAGATATGACATCTTACCATCCAAGGAATTAAAATATGTGGTCAAGTAGGCTACATCATCGAACCTCAAAACTTGAAAAAAATTGTACATTGCCTTTTGGAATCTACCATTAAACTTTGACATGCTCTCATTTTCATGCTTTTTGATGTTATTAAACTCATTGAGCATGTAGCTTGAATTAACATGTTTTGTATATTGTTCCTTAAAGCTTCTAACAAATTCATCCCATGATGCAATGCTATTCTCTGGTAAACCTTTGTACCATCCCTGGCATCTTCAATTAGTGATTGAACAAAAATATTCATTAAAAAATCTTCATGTTCAATCTCATAATCATTAATTTTATCTGTAAAAAACTTCAGATGCTCTTCACATGTAACAACATTGTTTCTAGTAAATTTAGGGATATTTTCTCTTACTTCATTTGGGATAACATTAGGCTAACCAGGGATACCATCAAAGAAAAAAGGCCTATATCTGTCCAAATGATCTGGTCTTCTTTGGAAATTTGGTGGGATTTGGGGTCTTCCTCCAACATTTTGACAAGGCATAGTCCCAGTTGGACCGCTAGTCAATGGGGCTATTGGGTTGGTATTCAAAGCTGGTCCAAGTGTACTTTGTTTGGGATTGGAGACTTGGAGATTAGGAATTATACCACAAGGTTGATTTGGTGGCACCATCCCTAAAGTAATAGGGATTGAGCTACTAGCAGACACATTCATATTAGCATGCAGGAAAGCTATCTTTCTTTTCATTTCATCTACAATAGCCTCCAATTCCAACTTCTCAAGCTGGAGAGAGAAATCCTCCTTAGCCTTTCTAGACTTTTCCAATTATAGGCTTGCTTGGGATATAGTGCTAGGAGAAACAATATTCTTATTAGGTTCATTGATGCTTATGTTAACCACCTTTTTTTTTCCTTTATCAGAGACATCCCTTGTGGCATTTCTGAGATCCTTATTTCTTTTGATTTCTGATGGATGCAATTGTCTAAGAACATGACTCTCTCCTTCAAATTCATCTTTCTGTGGATTAGGTTTACTACCATCAGCCTATTGTCTTAGGGATCCCATATCACCAAACAATTCATTGTCTAAACCTTGGACATCTTGATTTAATCCCTTATCCTGGATCTCATATTTCTTTATTTTCCTCATGAGATCTTGCCTCTCCATAAGTAACTCATAGATCTGCTTCTCCCACAACTTTCTCCTATTGTAAATCTCTAATAATTTCTCATGTTCTCTCTTCATCAAAGCTATTACTTCCTCTCTCAACTTTTCTAAATCATAAGAGGTAGTTTTTGTAGTAGAAGTTTCCCCCAGTTGATCTAGAGTTTCTCTTGTAGGGAAAAAACCTATCTTTGTGACTTCTTCTTCCTGAGAAGGATTAATGGCAATAGGATTGGTTTTCCTAATAAGTTCAGGAGCATCAAAAGAAGATGATTCTTCTTAAGGAATGGGTGTAGGGATTCAATCTCTAGAGGGTTTGGGAGAACTTGGATTGAAAAAGCTTCTCCTAGACCACTATTTCCTACTATGTGTGTGGAGTTCATCACCCACATTACTCTTTGGAAGATCTTTGAAATACAACCTAGTAAATATTTGTTGACTCATGACATGTTCAACAAAATACAACTAATTTGCAGCATGAATACCAACAACTGGTAAAAACAAATCTCAGAGTCACCACCCACAAACAAATGAGAATAGAATATTTATAAGCTAGTCTACAATAGAACAATATATGGTTTAGCATGAACAAATCCATTGTGCATTATCTAATATTTTCCCCTATAGAGTCACCAATTTTGTTAGTGCTTAAACATGTATATGATTAAATAGGATTCATAAACATCTAAAATTAAAACTCTAGTACTCCAATAGATCCATCTAACAAAATTTAAACACTAAGGTACTAAGGTTGAAAAACATTCTTCTCTTCGAGCTTTAAAACTCAGGTGGGTTTACCTTCCAGAATTGCTTCTATAAAGCATTACAATAGTTATCTATGTGCTTGACATAGATTATATAATTTTAAGATATACAAAAAATTTAAATTGAACAGATTATTTTATTTGTTGATGGTGAACACATAAAAATTAAGCTATAACCAGTGCCATATCCTAGGGCATCAGAGTAAAAAATCTACATCAACTAAGAATTTATCAAAATAAACATCCCAAAACTCAAATGAGGTGCCTTACACTCCATTCTCCCAGTTTCTAATCTTGCTATCAAATTCATACATGGATTATAAATTCCCAGAGATCTCCCTTAAGGTTTATTCTTCCCTTGAAAGAAACTTAATCTTAACCCCTATATCAACCTTCTAAACAATGTATTAAAATGCCTTACAATGCAATACATAAAGGAATTCAAAAAACCAAATGTGAAGACAACCAAAATAAGAAAAGGAGTTCTAGTATATGGTATTGATATTTTAACTATATCAGTACATTCTTGATAGAGAATTGTAAGACAAAAATACTATTATCAGAACTCTTTTTACAAAGTAACATCCAGCACCCTAACAAAAGAAGAAAACTTACTATATATATCACTGGCTATCTTGGAATCCTCAAAGAAAGGATGCAACAAGCTTCAGATAGCTAGGATGGTGACTTGCACTACAAACAAAAGTACACAAATGATGATAACAAACTAGAAAAATAGAAAACAATTTTCCAACAAATGGAATCTTCATAGCTGGCACCTTTGTTTGAGGATATTTCTGAGCAGTTACTTAAGGTTGTTGCATGAATGATGATTTCCATTACAAGCTAACACACATCATTCATTGTATGATACTCACTCTCCTTATATTTCTGGATCAGGTGCCGAGTGGGGCTCACTCCTATTCTTCTACTTCTAGCTCAATGATAGATGGCTTTTTCTTCCTTTGCTTTGTATTTATTTCCCATGCTACCACATCATCTTCTAAGGGCCAATCATACCCTTGAAAACCTTGCAACAACTTGATTTTCCTTTCCCACCTGGAATCATTGATGGCCTTAAAATATGCAACAAACTTAATGCAATCACTTTCAACCTTTATCAAGTTATCAATTATATTGTTGCAACCATCCATGTCCAAAGAACCATCATCACTAAGGAAGGCCTCTTTCTTGATCATTTCCTAGCTCATGCCTAACTTCCACTCATCCAAACTTATTACACTTCCATCATCCCTATAGATTGAAGGAAAATACTTGTTATAACCTTGACCAAACATGGCCAGGTTAGCCCTTACTTGATTTGACTTCCCTTTGAAAAATCTTGAGGTGGCACTGATCAATTCTATCTTCTCATAAACCTTAGTGACCACCTTAGAGTTATCCTGTCGATGAGGCTGCAATGCATCACTTTTCTCAAACAAAGAGCTCCTCCCAGACCAAACATTATAATGTGGTTGGGCTACAGGTTGAATCCAAAAAATTGGAGGGGGAACTACCTTTGATGATTCTTCAAGTTTATCTTTTAGATCATCTAATTCATCCTCTAGAGATTTGATTTTTATTAGCCTTAAGTATCTATCATTGGCAATCTTAACTGAATTATCAAATAGCAGAGCATATCTGTTTGATAATTGGGCTATCTTTGCTTCATTGAGGTGGGAAAAATGTGTCATAGCCTTCGACACCTCAAGATCACTAGTATTCTAGACATTCTAGATGATTTTATCCCCCTCCATCTTATCTTCTATGCTTACTAGAGAAGGCTTTTGGGTCCTTGGGGATAGAGACCACATTGCAACATCTTGGGACTTAGGATCATATCCACTTCCCCTTATCATGTCTCCAATGTGCACTTCATAAGATAAAATTTCCTTTGGTTTCTTCCTTATCTGATCTATGATGAAGGTTGAGGTTAGATCACATCCATGAGCCAAAAGCATCCCACTAGACTTTACCATTTCTCTAGCTTCTTCAACAATGATATTTTCTTGGCTAGTGTCATAGGAAGTTAGAGCCCTCAAGGTCTCGTCACTTGGTTACATACCCTTTGGCATAGCCTTAGCAACCTCTTGTTGTTTCCTCCAAATAGGGAAATTTATGAATTCATCACTCTTGATGAATTGATCATCACTAAGGAATTCCTCCTAAAACAACTCCCTCTCATCCTTTCCAAGTAGAAGAGGAAATTCCTCCTCTTCTCTTGACACTATTTTCTTGCCTTCTCTGATAGTTTTCCTCAGATTGTGATGGTAAGCACGATCACCAGGCACTAGAATAGAGGCTCTGTCAACAATATTTTTTTGTTTCTTCTCCTTGGAAGACCTACCTACCTCAAGTTTTTTCCTTTTCTATGGTGGTTCAGGGGTATTCTTTGCCTCTTGAGTAATGTCAATAAAAGGAGTTTCATTTCTTTGAGGTGGACTATCAACTTCCTATGATTCATCTATATATTCATCATAGTCAGAAGTAGAATAGTCCTTTTCCACATCTAAATTCTTCTCAAGCATCCCTTCTAATTTACTAGACAGGGTACCATGCATCTCAATCATTCTGTCAATTCTTTGCAAATAGGGGAGATTAGGAAAAAACCTTCCAAAATATATCTTGGCCTTTCTAACCTGAGCTTCCAACTTTGTAAGATCATAGAATTTGGTGGGCCTCCTTCCAATCTCATCCTCATCCAAGATGTTTCTTATCAGATCATCTTAATCATAGCCCTCATTTTCCCTTATTGTACCAATGTTGGGAATCAGTGTCATTCTTGTAGTTTTGATGAAATTTTTAGAGTCTACATATCTACAGCTGCCAGAAGTCATCTTGAAATGGTTGAGCCATGAATTGATTTGGAGTAATGCCCTCTTACCAACTAGGAAGTTCCCTATCCTGAATTGGCTAGGTGTAAATGTGCCTTTCCTGTGAGATGATAGATTCTCCTTGTCAGTGTAGATCAACTGCCATATAAATTCTAATTAGCAGCCCTTGGGGGAAATTTTTTTGGAAGTAAATGTGGGGGTTATGGGCATCCATAAAACTTGATTATGGTGCAATTTTCTCCAAAATAGAAATCACCCCAATTGTGATTTCCTTTCCATTTGTCCTCATATTGCATAGGCCTCACAAGCTTCAAAACCCTAAATTGCAACCTTACCATATTAGTCCCCATCAGTTTGAGAATTGGGTGGACTATCCAGTTCTAAAAAACATAGAAATCACACTCATTGGAAGTGTAATTCCAGACCCTAAGCCAATACTACACTAGATTAGGCTACCCCTAAAACATAAACTTAGGATTCAACACCCTTGCATCCAAACTATTAATATTGAAATATAGGATCAAGTGCATCAGAAGGAAGTAGTGCATCAACCTAATGGGCCTCTTATTTGGTCTGATAGATACCAAACCTTCATGTATTCTATCAATTACATACTGGATGTAATCATAATTAGTATTTCCATGGGAATTTTTTATGTGAAGAATAATCATTAACAAGTCAACAGGAAACTTTTCTCAATCTCCATCTATTCCAAGAACTCTACACAACCCATGACACAAAAAATTCATATAGAAGTTGATGGATTTGAACACATAAGGGGCATTCATGTGTGTAGGGAGAGGAGCTATGTACTTTCTAGTCTTTGGAATGTACATGACCATCTAGCTCTTTACTGAACCTATGTGACTTGCATAGTTTTTCTTTTCTTTCTTCAAGTCTATCTCAGTAGAGGAGGAGGAAAAGAAATCAAAGGCCTTCATGAATGACCCTGTATCCAAAGGTACTAAAGTAAGCTGGTCACCCTTTCTAATTGTTTTGGAAATTGGGTCATATAGCCTAGCTAACTCTATGATTAAGTCCACATCCAAGAAAACATTGGGCACAATCAATTTTTCCATTGCCAAAGCCCAAGCATTGCAAATCAGAATAGCCTTATTTCTATTATTGTAAAAATAAGTGAAGATGGTATAACCTGAACCATAAGGAGTGGTAGGATCTCTGTAGTTCTCCATTATGCCCTCAAAACCCTCATCAATAGCCTTCTTATTCTAGTTTGAACCATGCAGCAACTTGAGAAATTCATCTAAATAATTTGGTTTTACTTTTTCTTCGCCACCCTGTTCCTTGGCTTCCCTACTGGATGAAAGTACACTCAGCTCTAGTTGACTCATCTTTACAATCTGGATACCTTTCAGTTGTGCAAATTCTCTAACACTTTGAAACTTGATGTAACTGTGTTGAAAATCTTCACTATCTTCAGGAAACTTTAAACGTTGTAAGCAGTGAAGTCTTGTCTATATATCATCAACAATTGAATGTGTACCATTGCCAAAATCATTAAAAATTTATCCTGAATCACTTCTACATTCAATTCCACACATTCACCAATTTCAAATCAAGGCTACTCGATACTTGGATGTTGATAGGTTGATTAAAAACTCATAAATAAAGCAAAGAAGCAATCATCATAGTTTTGGCTTTAAAACCCTTAATTACTGATAAAAACCCTTGATTAAATTTGATTGGATACCTTTTTACTTTATTCCATCTTGGCACAGTACTTTTCCACATAGCAACAAGACATAACACTTTTTCTTTAATGAGCATTTAACCAAACTTGATTCAAAGATCTACCGAACAAAGACTCTTGCGATCTCTAAATGATTTGTTAATCCTAGGTTAAACTTGGAGATCAAGTGACAAAGCTAATCTCGCGATCTCAAAATAATTCTCTAACCCATGATCTTTATTGGAGATTCAACGAATATCATTGATCCTAGAGATAATCAATGGTCCTCGTATTAACCTTTCAATCTCATCATAACCTACTCGTTATTCATAGAATGAGTGACTGAAAGCATTCTCCAATTCTTGTGATACTTAGATCGACCATGTTTTAATTTAGAGAATAAGCAACAAAGGCATCACTGATTCTTGCAAGCCTTAATTCAACCCAGCAATCATCTGGAAATCCGGTGAACAAGGCCTCTTCTAAACCCAAGCACTTTGAACCTTGACCACAGTCCCTATTTGGAGATTCAGTGACCACCTTCGTCTCTTAATCTCCAAACACCTTGCTTAACTCTTGATCTATCATGAGATTCAATGAACAAAGGTATCTTGTAGTCTTTGAAAGATTTACTTAACCATGGTTTTATTACGAGATTAGATGAACAACCTTTATTCACCAAATCACTGAATAGTTTTCTTGACTTGGGTTCCATTCTGAGATTAACAAATGTTCGTTGATCTTGAAAGAAATCAAGGGTTGTCACTGAGTCGGTTAATATTTTAGATCATTACCACTTAATGATGAGATTTAGTGAAATCCTTATTCATTGAATCACCCAAAGACTTAGACATTAGTCATTTTATTCTGAGATCCAATGACTAAGGAAAATATAGATTTATCACACTTTGTTGCTGAATCGCCAAATCCTTTTAGTGAAGCTGCCAAACTCTAGTGAATAGGAGATCACTGCTTTATTACTAAATTTTTGAATACATTGGCATCAACCCAATCCACCATTAGATTAAAATACTATCATTGATCATGCAGACAATCAATGACTATCACTAAATCACCGAATGGCTTATGACTTGACCGCCCAATCCAAAAATTAAGAGATAACCACTGCACCAAGTCATTGAATGCTATGAGAAAAATGAAAAAGATTACAAGATTGGGAGATCAAACAATCACTGAATTGCCAAAGGTTAGGATAACTATGATTTAAACTTGGAGATTCAGCGACCAAAGGGAAACATAACAAGGACTTAAACATAGTCGCCAGTTCATTGAATAGAAAAGTGATTTTGACATATTAATCCAAGATTCAGTGAATGCTTGAGGGAAAGAAATATCACGTGCACATTTGAAAATCTTAAGTGGCCAAAAAGGTAATGCGAAAATATAAGAAACTAGGGAAAACTTAAGACATTTTGAAGGATTAACTCTACTAAGGGTGAAAATGACCTAGGGCAGGGATTTACAAGTAGAGGCACAACACATTTTTAGAATTTCAAACCCTAAACCAGATAAAAATACTTGCAGAGACATGGAAAAGACAAAACAAAGATCTGAAGCAACAATCTCAAAAAATTGGAAAATTACCCAACACTACCTTTATGGTTCCATCATCGATTAGGTCTTGGACAAGGTGTTTCAATTTCATACATTCATTCATCTTATGTCCTTTGTTACAATGATATTTGCAATGATGAGAATTGTTCCACCATGTTGGCTTGACGTGTGGTTCATATGGCCTTGATTTAGGTAGGATTATAATTTTGTTGGCCACCAAAGTTATCAATGCATTTTCCAAAGGCTCACCTAGAAATGTGAATTTCCTTTTTTGATATGTGGAAAAGAATGGTTTAGGCTTATTAACATTGGAGTTATTGAAAGGATTATTGTTGTTGTTTTTTTTGTTGGTGTAAGGAGCTTTGGTCATTTGATTAACATTATAGGTTGGGTTTGACCCACTCGATAAGGTAAAATGAGTAGCCTTCAAGTTGTGTGCTTCCACAACTCCATCATTCACAAGATTTTTATTGGTGTTTTTTAACCATAATCTAGGTTTATCATTGTGATTTTTGGCCCATTTATTATTATTATAGTTAGTTGAATTATTTTTATTTCTGGTGTTGGTATAGGTTTTATTATATTTGAATAATTTGATTTCACCTCTTTCAACCAACACTTATTCCATTTTGATCCCAAATTTGATGATCTTTTCAAAAGTAGGGGGACATTGAAGTTGGATCCTATAGCTCATCTCCATATTTAATTTATTCATAAATATTTCCATCTTTTCTTTCTTGGGTATGCTTTGTGGATATCGTGCAAAGATTGTTCTCCACCTTTGGAGAAACCCTAGAAAAGGCTCACCATCTCATTGTTTAGTATCACATAGGTTGAGCATGGTGATTTCAAGCTCTATGTTATAGGAATAGTGAGTCACAAATTTTGAAGCTAATTCTTCAAATGTTTTAATCCCTTGTGGAAGTTTGGAGAACCATTCCATGGATTGTCCTCCTAAACTCCTTGGAAAAAGCCTCATTAAATAGGTTGTTTTATACATGAATTTGATACTTAGAGCTCAAAATTCTCTAAGATGGTCTTGTGGGTCTGATTTACCCATGTACTTATTTTATTTAGGCAAGATCACATTAAGCAGGAAAGGTACCATAACAAAAAATTTATCAAAGGGAAATGGCCATAAAGCCTCGATTGGAAACGACTTAGGATCGACCGCTTTCTTCATTGTATCAATTTGTGCTTGAACAATTTTCAATTTTTTATTCATAGCTCTTATAGGATTATCATCTTCCTTGTCTTTCTTAAGTGTGTGACATAGGACAGGTAAGGAGGATCCAATTAAGGATAGTCCAAACAAGCAACCAAACACCACAATGCAGAATAACACAACAAGACAATGTTTTCAACTAAATTTTCATTAACATGCCCAGATGTAACGCCTTTCAAGTTAGGGCCAAATACAATCAAAATATTTCTACAATCCTCTTAGCTAGTCTAGCTATGAAACAAATTAGCAACTGATGGAAACCCTAAGGTAGATCTGAACTTGAGCTCACAAGCCACCAAGAAATCTTCTTATCTCCAAGCATGCAAACCACTAGCTCTGCTATTACAAAATATTAGATAACAATCTAATCTTCAAGATCTCATAAGATCCATATCTAATCTTCTATCTCTTCCTAAATCTTCTTCCACTCACTCCCTACACATCTACCCAAACACTCCTTAAATACATTTCCTCAACCAAAAGTCAGATGGAAGAAATAATTAACTCCTAAGCCAAGTTGGCTCCTATTACAAAAAAATATTAAATGCAACAACAGTCAGCTCTCAAATAGCCTTACAAACATTTAATTCCTCATGTCAGCCTCTAGATATACATAGGAGAATACAACAAAAGCTACCAATAATAAATGCACCAAGTTGGCCAACCAAATCTCCAAGAACTCCAATTAGTAAACTAGAACTACCGAGCACCAGAGAAACAACTGAACACTAGTGAAATAGTCAAGCACGCCAAGAAAAACCAAGAAACATAGGCATTGTCGAGCAAGCATGTCAACCAAGCACCATAGGCATTGTCGAGTATATGTTTCACCTAGAGCAAGAGGTTTCACCAAGTTCCTTCAGTGACTAAGCTTCCTTCAATAACTGAGACCATCAATTAAAGCTGCAACTGAGTAACACAAAACCAAAACAACACACCACCATGCAAATTCATGAAGTACCCTAGAATGCCCCTGCATTAGACACCCCATGTTTGAAAAGATGTTCTCATAGGATGGAAGAACATCTTCTGGGATTCAGCACATAAACCTCAAATTGGTTATTCACATACAAGCCCTTCAAATATTTCCTTAATAACACACAGGCTTGTTCTCCATACTGATCCATCCTTTCAAAAATTCTCAACTCATCTTGGCTACCAAAGGTCAGGTTTCTCCTACCAAGTTTTGTATCCAGAAAAGGCATTAGGGAAATCTTATTTTGATTCTTCTCAATAGTAAATACATTCTTGACACAATCATACATAGCTCTGCAATCATACTGCCAAGGTCTTCCAAGAAATATATGACAACTATTCATCTCCAGAATATTGCACAACATTAGATCCTTATACTAGCCAATCTAAAAATCAACAAAGCACTGCTCCCTCACTTTTAGAGCATGAACATCTTATAACCAGCCAATCCTATAAGGATAAGGGTGTCTCATTATTTTCAAACCAAGTTTCTAAACCATGTCCTCAACAACAAGGTTATCAGTACTACCACTATCAGCAATTGAATCAAAAAGTTTACCTCCAGACTTGCATCTATTTATGAACAACTTACTCCTCTAACAAGGTTCCTCCATTGCACTGAGCAATGTTCTCCAAAACAACAAGTTCTTAGATTCAGGTTCATTCTAAATATTTTCATTTACCATAGTAGTCCTTTGGTCACCAAACTTCTTTTGTGTACACTCAAAATAATGGTGTCCTTCTTCACCATAATTGTATCAAGTACCTTTAAAGATAACCCTACCTATCTTGTTTTTCAATTCCATAGCTTTCAATTCATTTTCAATAGTCGGTTTATCCTTCACCGAGTGATCAATCTTTTCCTTCCCTCAGGGATTACTATGTTGTCTCCTTTTTCACTTATCTTTTGCCTTCAGAGAATACTGATAAGCATCTTCAACAAAATCAATCTTCAACATACCAAGCTCATCCTGAATATTAAATCTCAAACCATTCACATACCGAGCTACTTTTTCATCACCAAGTTCTCTATGTCCAGAATGAATAGTCAACTTATAGAACTCCTTGGTATAGTCCTCCATAGTCAAATCATTTTTCTTCAAATTCTACAAATTCTTAAACAAGTTGAGCTCATAGTCGACAGGTATGAACTTAGCTTTCAATTTAGTCACCATCAACCTCCACCGATTCATATTCATTTCACCTTCATCTTCTCTTTCTCTTTATAATTCTTTCCACCAAAGAGAAGCATGTCCTCTCAACTTAGTCTGTGCTAATATTACTCTAAGAGGATCTTTAATTTCTTCAAGATCAAAGAAGTCTTCTAGTTCACCAATCCAATCAATCAAATCCTCGGGTCTAAAAGTACCACAGAAAGTAGAAACTTCCATTTGGTAACTAGTACGTAACTGAGCTCTAGATCTATGCAACCGACCAATTTTTCTTCACTGGATCTATCTCTCCAGTCATCTCCACTAGATCCAATAGCATCAAAATATTCAGTAGCTTCCTCATAACCATCATCAGTACCAAGATTTCTCGGCATAGTAGCAATAGCTCTCATGACATTAGTGATCATGTCATTCTTCATCAATTCCTTCTCATATCTGAAATCAACTTTAACCTTCTCTATAATCTTCGATTCCATAACATCACAGAGATCTACAATTGCTCTAGGGTCTAATCTTCTTGGAGGCATCCTTCAAGATTTCTAAAAACCCAAAGCAATAAGTCACCAACAAGGTCCTGGTGCAAACAGCCTCAACTCAGAGATCGATTTATACACTCAATATCTTTAAGCTTTGATACCACCTAATGTAGGATAGGTAAGGAGGATCAAATTAAGGATAGTCCAAACAAGCAGCCAAGTACGATAGTGTGGAATAACACAACAAGACAATGTTTTCAACTTAATTTTCATTAACATGCCCGACTGTAAGGCCTTCCGGGCTAGGGCCAAATACAATCAAAGTATTTCTTCAATCCTCTCAGCTAGTCCAACTCTAAAACAAATCAGCAACTGATGGAAATCCTAAGGCTGATCTAAACTTGAGCTTGCAAGCCACCAAGAAATCTCCTTGTCTCCAAGCATGCAAACCACTAGCTCTACTATTACAAACTATCAGATAACAATTTGATCTTCAAGATCTCACAGGATCTAGATCTAATCTTCTATCTCTTCCTAAATATGCTTCTACTAACTCCCAAAACATCTACCCAAACCCTCCTTAAATACATTTCCTCAACCACAAGTCAGCTGGAAGAAATAATTAACTCCTAAGCCAAATCAGCTCCTATTACAAACAAATATTAAATGCAACAACAGTCAGCTCTCAAATAGCCTTAAAAACATTTAATTCCCTATGTTGGCCTCTAGATCTACATAGGAGAATACAACAAAAGCTACCAATAATAAATGCACCAAGTTGGCCAACCAGAACTACCAAGCACTAGAGAAACAACCAAGCACCAGTGAAACAATCAAGCATGCCAAGAAACACTGAGCAACATAGGCATTGCTGAGCAAGCATGTCGACCAAGCACCACAAGCATCACTGAGTACAAGCTCCACCAAGCACAAGAGGTTTCATCATGTTCCTTTAGCGACCAAGCTTCCTTCAATAACCGAGATCGTTAGTTAAAGATGCAGCCGAGTAACATAGAACCAAAACAACACACCACCATGCAGGTTCACGGAGTACCCTAGAATGCCCCTACATTAGTGTGGAAATGTCATAGTCATGAAGAAGTTTTACCCCTGATTTGGCTAAGTTAAGGAAATATCATTCCTTATTTCATTCTAAAAGTTTCTCCATGATTTCAAGGAACTCATGATCTTGGGCCACCTTATTAGCTTTATCTATAGTTGTCTCTTTAGGCCCTTAGTTTTCTTGGTTAGTGTCTCCTTGATTTTCATCATCTCCCCTATGAGGATAGTCATAAAAATTGGTGTTCCTAGCCATTGGATTGACTCTTTCTTTAAATAGGTTTGGGAGACTATCCTCTTTTTCTAAAGTTTCATGAAAAAGAGTTTGAAAATAAAATTGGGGGACCTCTCTTTCTATGCAAGTGTTGTCTTCTTGTAAAGATAGTTTAAGTTTCTGAGATTGTGTAGAAACCGACATCAACAAAGGTTTGATTTAAAATTGTTTCCCTCAAACTTGATGATTGTTATTTTTATGAAGATATTAAAAGTATAAGATGATTTTGCAAAATGGATGTTTCTCACTTTTTCTATGTATCTTTAAAAAAAGAAATCACAAATACACTTGTTCTTTTTAAACCCTCTCTACACATAAAGTGTTTGAATATGTAAGGATGTTATCATGGGTTTTTCACGTTAACTCCAAGCAATCTACCTAGTTGTCAAATTGGTTCATAAGAATGGCTTTACAAGGTAGGATTTCTATGTTAACAAGGTATTTAATCAAGATTCCATTCAAAATGGACATTAATTGTCATCCCCCAAAAATAAGGGGCTTCCCACCATAGGTATATCAAAGTTTTGCACAATCTCGAAGGACTAGTTGAGGAATTTTGAAGCTTAATATCCTTTTTTCATCCACCCCATTAAGGATGAATTCATTTCTTTTAATAGTGGGTCAGATTATTGTGGAAAAGGAAATTGTATCCCACTTTGGGTTGTCCCTCTCACTGGCCTTGTTAAGGAAAATCTTGGGAGGCGAGCCCACTAAAGATCTACCATGTTCATTTGTAAAGCGATAAATGGAATTAAGAGATAGGTTGAGGATTTTGATTCACCAAAAAGGTGAAGAGCATATCTGTACTATACTTTCATCCCAAGCATAATGAACAAGGTTCAATTTACCAAACCCACTAACTAATGGGAATTGAGTATTTCTAGTCTCCTCCACAAACAAGGGGTTTTTTAATTAAGTCCATTTATCCCATAGTTTTTCTTTTAATCGAGAATTTTGATATTTTTGGCATTTTGATTCACTTAAAAAGTGAAGAGCATAGGCCTAGTATCAAATCCCTCAAACAATAACAAGCAACTTTAATTACTAGATTTTGAAACAAACAAGGCCACTATTTAAGAAAAAATTGATCGAGTTTTAGGCTTACCTTAATTCAAAGCTAGCAAAGGCTAGGTAATTGATTTTCCATGATTTTGACTCACCTAGCGGTGATTGTCCCCGTTCCTTTGTCTCCTCTCCAAAAAGTTAGTCAACACAAATAAGAAATATGAAGAAAACCAACAAAAACTTGAAATTTAAGCCTTATTTTTCAAATTTGACAAAAATTGATTAAGGCACGTAAATCCAATTTAAAGATACAAATTTCAATTTGTAAGCTTCTACAACTTTTAAATATTGTTCGTATACCTCACCTTCTTGTTGTGACTCCTCCAAAATAAGTTTAATGTTCATTGTGTTCTCACTTTTGATCCGTTCAACCAAAGCTTTGTCATCGTTGTTGTATCTGCTCTCTAGATTTTTTTCCTTTTTATGACCTGTCATCATAAAACCAGAGAAAATTTATTTCCTGACTATCAGGTTTTACAAATTTGAATTACAGTCATACGCGCTGCAGAACTAATTAAATGTGTTGCTAAAATAATTGAATCCGTTGCAAAAATATTTAAAAGCGCAGAAACAAAAATTGAATGCGCTATTTTATCCAGCAAATGCGTATAAAAGAAGTGTTAAATGCATTGTAGAATCCTTCAAATGTGCTTCGTATTCAGGGTATATGCGTCGAAAGAGAAATAGATAGGATATTAGAAAGATTAAATGTGTGGTTTAGTTGTGCAAAGGCACAGAACTTTGTTGTGGAAGCATTGTTTTAGATCTCAAACGCCCAGCAAAAATGTTTGTAAGCATTGCAAAAACCACCAGATGCAATGTAGAACCTGTAACACAAAGAAAAACACAAGAATATACACGAAAAAAATGGTTTCTCCAAATTTTTAAAAAATGAGACCTAAGGCCCCATGGTGGGTGCCATTTTGTGTGTTGTGGAAAGCACCTTCATAGGGTTAGTTCATCAAATGAAAGAATAATGTAAGCTAAATACCACAATTAGTGAGTTAAATATGTAAAAAAAACACAATAAACACTCTATGGATCTCTATTTAGATATTCTAATGCAAATCTCTTTGCAAGCTTCCATTAGTGACAACTCTAAAATGAGAATGATATGATAAGCAATTCAGTAAATCACTTCCAAAATGAAATTATGCCTAATTAACTCTATATTTGCCTTTCTAACTCAAAAATGCAAGAAGTTTGATGCTATTCTCAGATTTGTGGATGACTTGTTCTTGATTTATGTGTTTCTTTTACACATTTTGGCAAGGGTAGGGGGTGGAGCTAAGTTTGGTCATGGTTGAGTTGAAGTCAAGTTCATGGTTCCACCTTTGGAGATAATTTAAATGGATTTTCCTCAAAGATTGGGACAAAGAGACAAACTGGGTGGCCAAGATGCTCTCAACTTATGTGTGATTGAGATTCATTGTGAGCTTAATCCATGTGATTTTGATCCTTAAATCCTATTGGTTGAGATATTTTCCTCCCATGTGGTGTTGAGTAAAAATAGGGATTTAATAATTAAATTTATTTAATTTGTTTAGCCATGTGTACCCCTTAAATGAGTTGATTTGATTAAATTAAGCTATATAATTAATTAGATTAATTGCACAATTTATTGATTTATCTTGGATATGTGTAGGATCATGGTATACCAAACTATGGCCTTAAGTGGCAATGAAAAATTAGAAAATCAGGGTTAGTCAACTTGACGTAAAAATTTGAATGTGTTATGAACCTTATGTGAAAAAGTTATAAGATTAGAATTTGTAGGAAAATGAATGTAGTTTCTAAACTAAAATTTTTTAATCTAATTGTCCAAAATTTTAGATTTCAATGCAGTAGTACAAAAATTTCAGGAAAAAGATAAAAAGTACATGTATGTCTGACCACCTTAATCACAATCAAATGATTATATATTTTCCCAAGATTCTAGATATAAGTAGTAGACTCATGCACAAATGTGACACATATTTTTTTGTAATTTTTTTCCAAATAAATAATTAATTATGAATTTTCTGTTACAACTTTTTTAGAATAAAAAACTCTCGTGTTTGACCACCTTAACTAATTCTAAACTTTACAAAATTGAAATTTATTTTTTTCTTATAGTAGCTGAAGCATAGAATGTGATGCATGTTTTGGATTTCAAAAAGGTTAAACGGTTTAAAAGTTATAGTTTTTTTTCAATCAATATGTCAATTATGACTTTAAAGATAACTCAATTGAAAAATAAGTCATAATTACTTACTGAACTCAAAATTTTATAGCAATTATATTGATGGAAAGATGATAATCTCTTTAAGAAACCCTTTTCATTTAATCAATTTTGGGTGAAAAAATAGTCGTCAACTACATGGTCGAAGTTTTGATATCAAAAATAATCTCCTAAACATGCCTAAAGGGTTGACCATCCACGGTTGGTATTGTCAAAGCAAATACCAAGCCTAATCGAACATCCGATAAAATTGGATATCCAAAAATTTTGGATATCTGATAATATCGGATATGTGAAACTTCCCGCCTAATTCAAAATTTCAATTACACTAGTTTTCTCAATTTGAAGTTTCATATTGATTGTATTTTTTTATTGTAATATTAATTGAGTTAATTGTTTTTTTATATATTAATATTAAACATTAATAACATAGCATTAATATTATAATATAAATTTTTATATTAGTATGTATTATATTATTATTATTATTTTTTGTATTGTATAATAGTATAATATTAACTTATTAAATATTTATATTATATGTTCAATATTATATGTGAGAGAGAGAGAGAGAGGCAAAATTTTGGCGGGAGATTTTAGATATCTAATATTTTCGGATATCTGATATTATTGGATATCTAATTCTATTTACTGGTGAAAAGTAAAAATAATATTCTCTCGGTCCCTCCAAAGGGACACATTTTTCTATAGAATTATTGGAGTCGAGTTGCAACGAGTCATGTTTTGTCTCTAGAGAAGACAAAAATCCACTTTTTGCACTTGTTGGTTGGATTTTCTCTATTACCAAAGGTTTTTTCATCACCTTTTTGGTCTAACTATGGGGAGTAGTAGTCATCGAAAGCATAAACAGAAGAGGAGACTCACAAATGAAGATATTGAAGTGTATAGAGAAATGGATAGGGTTGCCCATCAGAACAAGAGACAATGTATGTTAAATATTAATGAAGATGTCAGCATAGACCCACCTTTGAATGTGGTTTCAAGTGAAGAACATGAATTTGAAATTATTTATGAAAATAATATTGAAAATGAGAATGTAGAGATTGAAGATGAAAATGTAGGTTTTGAAAATGAACATGTAGATGTGGACAATGGAAGTGTGGACATTGTCAATGTCAATCCACCGATTGAATATGAAGGAATTGACAATGATAATGGTACACAAAAACCAAATCAACATAACACATCTCCAAATTATATGAGAAATGAAGTCCCTTCGGAGTAAGAAAGAAAAACTTCAAAATTAAGTCCTTCAAGAACAACTAAATGGTTACTTGAAATTGATGAGAACATAATGAGAAATTTTGATGGCAAGAGATCAGAAAAAACCGTTTGGTTGTGGGTTTCAAAACTTTTTGATCATTTTTTTAGCCACAAGACGTTGGTTGAGAAATGTCAAACATTTGTGCAATTGTTAAAGATGCAGAAGATGAGATGTATACTAGTCAAATTGAAGATTAGTGTGAACAAGAAAAAGGAGAGGAATGCTATTATTGTGAGAAATATTTTTAGTGCTCTTAATTCCATTGGGAAGACTACAAAGGAAAATATAAGAGATCTTCTAGGAGGGTTATTACAACCTCCTTAGTAGGTCATCATTTGAGAAAGGCTCATTTGATGAGACAAACTTGTGTTGACTTGAATCTAAATCATAAAACTTTGGATAGAGCACTTGCAAGAAGAGAAAGACTTGATGATCCTCTTCAAAATGATACATGGGCTTATGGTGGGAGACTTTCGCATTGTGATAAGAAGCTTACCAATGTTGTGAAGGATCAAATTCAACTATTTTGGCAATTTAACTCAAGAGTGTCACCAAATGTGAAGGATGTCTTGAAGTTGAGAATTGGCATTCGAGATCGCACCCCGCATCCCAAACATTATTTGGAAGTGAGTCAAACAATGTTGTTCAAAAAAATTTGTGAGACACATCCAACATTGCAAATATCACAAAGAGATTTTGAAGCCCCGAAGCCCTTTTTTTTTGTGTGCCTCTTAAGATTCAAAATACTTGTTGTTGCAAATATCATGTGGAGTTTTCAATGCACCACTAATTATTACGATCCATTCATTCTACTTTTCATATTAGTGAAATGTTGGAGGACTGTGGTGCAAGTGCTCTTCCAAAATCATTAAGAGACTTGATAGATCATTTTTTATGTCCTAGAGATGATGGATGTTTCTTTTATAGAAAATATTACTTAAATGACAAGTGCTCAGAGTGTGGTGGGCTAGTGAAGTTTGTTAAATGTTTTCATGAGGGTTGTGAACATGATTTTGGAAAGATAATTGTCCAAAAAAAGGTATATGAAACCATTAAATATACATTAAAAAGTGGAGGTGAAGGCTCTAGATGTGAGTTGGTTACAAAAGAATGCAACGTAGTTGATTTTATTTCAAATTTTAGGAAGAATCTTTTTTACAAGTATGCATGACATAGTCACAGGTTTTAGTGGTTGGAACAATAATTCAGGATGTGTAAGGACACTTTCCAAATTGGCACTATTATATCAGTTGTTGACTTTGCAGAGAACTATACATTGCAGCCCCAAAATGAGTTGCAAGCTCAATATTACAATTCTATTCAGGTTTCTATTTTTGTGCACATAACATATAGACATTCCCCTGATAGTACAAAAGCTGATCGAAAGATAATTAAAGAGTACCATTTTTATATGAGCAATGATAGATCGCACTCATCTGAGTTTGTCCAACATTTCTTTGAGAATTATTTTGAGTGGGTGTAGGAAAATAATATTGCTATGTATAGACATCTCATTTGGTTAGATAACTGCACAGGTCAATTAAAAAATTCTCGTATGTTTTATTGGTTATGTAGAATGCATGTAGAGAGAGGTGTACCTCATATTTGGAGTTTTTTTGAGGCCGGTCATGGAAAAGGGGAGCATGATGGAGCAGGTGCATGTGTAAAGAGAGCTCTAGTTAAGGAGAAACTGAAGATTTCAGGTGCAAAAATCATTGATGCTCATTCTATTGTTGATTGGTGTACTTCAGCATTGTCATAGGGGGAACTCTTGATTTAGCGGTACGTAGATTCTTTTGGTTGGTTGAGTTGGGCACAATAGGAGATAGCTTGGATTGTCAAACTGTGAAATATTCTTAAAAAATGCATTCATTTCGAAGCTCAGATTCTAGTACATGGACCATTTGGACATGAGAGTTGGCTTGTTATTGTTTGAGTTGTCTTCAGTGTGAGTCAAGTGAGTGGGTTGATACATGGGTTCCACATTATCTTACTCCTTTATCTCTCACAGTCTCTATAATAAATAATGACATGGATTGTTCACTTGACTACAACCATCTTTCAGATCTTCTACAACCAGGACATGTTTTTTCATTGGTTGCACCATAAGGGGATGATGAGAGATCGGATTACTGGTTAGCACATTGTGTACGAGGAAAGAAGAAACTTGCACATCTGATGACAGATGATGATATGTTCACATATCCAACAATATCACATGTTGTTACGAGAACATGGTTGCACACATATATGATTAGAAATAATGGCATTCCTGTGTTTGAAGACTATGAGAAGCACAAAACCATTCTCATGTATTCACACCTCATTATAGAAGCCAATGTTAAGTTGTTGAAACATCAAGGAAAACCAAAGACTAAGGAACTTTGGACTATTTGAGCTATTGATCATGAAGCAATATTGAATACCCTCAAGCAGAGAGATGACCCTTCAAGAACACTTTAGTAGGTAAGTTCAACTCAAGTTGCAAGGTTTTCCATGTTTATTACAATTACGTTCAATAAATTAATTGTAGTTTTTTACTTTATTTGTTTGAGTCAATAAACTTAGTTTTGTATGTGGATTGTAAATGCAGTTGGATACATATATGATAGATATAGAAGATCAAGGTGTGCATTTGATTAGCCAATCTTTTATGTCAGTAAACTTCACTATGCATTGTCTAGTCATGTCCTTTGGTTCATTTAGTTACTTATACATGTTCATTATCTTTTTCTCAACCTATATGAACTTCTTATATTCTCTATTAACTTTTCTTCTATCTTCTGAATGCAGGGATTGGAGTGAAAATGACACTTATTTTTTATATATAGTTGTATAATTTGCATATTTAGATGCCAAATTTTGTATATAAAAACAACAATCGAATGTAATGTGCATAGTTAGATGCCAAATTTTGTATATAAAAATAATAATCAAATATAATGTGCATAGTTAGATGCCAAATTTTGTATATAAAAAAAAAAATCAAATGTAATGTGCATATTTATATGCCAAATTCTGTATATAAAAAATTAGATGCAAAATTTGAAATATAAAAGGTCCCATGGGGTTTATTTGCAAATATTAAGAGCGCACATTTGTATCATCTTAATGCCATGTAAAGTGCAAAAAATGTGTCTCCTTACTATGAATGTTATATCTGTCATGCCCAAAATTAGGGCAAAACACACAGGAAACAATATTTAACTACATTAGAATATATACATATTTCACCCTTTTATTATTTAAACTACCTTATTCCAATACAGTTTCTATAAAACATGCATTTGATAGGATTATCACAAAGATCGATTGAATTTAATTAATCTTATTTTAAACACATAGCATCCTAGGATTTTGAGTGTATAAGTAACATGAAAAGAGTACATCACAAATGGTGATCAAACCTCTATCCACCAGGACACAAATCATAATGCAACAACATAAATTTCTAATTACTAAGTCTATTATGCAGAAAGATAATACCAAGATAGAATCTCTTAAAACACCTAACATGACTTCCAAAGATAAACTCATGATAAGCATAAGGAAAATCTAGGCAAAGAGCATCTCATGATGCCATCAACCATAATGTGGGTAAGAATCACTGCATCCACATGAATGACTCATCCCTACTCTAAGGGTCTCCAGAATGTGATTCAAGATCATATCCTACGTCTCTTAGTTCATGCAGAACATTGATACACACTCCAAAATAATCATCTTGGTGGATTATCCCTCACATGGGACCAACATGACCCTACCCTTCGAGAGTGACAATTGAAACCACACCATTAGGATGTTCATGGAAAGGGTAAATGAGGGAGGCACTACATCATCCCCCCCAAGGACTAGGCTTACTCATGGAAGATGATAAGACAAACTAAAGAGGATGCTACATGAGCGCAGACCAACTGTCCTAGGAATACCTCAAAACAAGTCATCCTCTAGAGGTTCCTCAATAAATATCATAGATCCCGCACAAGGGGAACAACTTATTGATAGGATAGCATTATAAATTCATAACCCAAAGAGTGTTACCCCACCAAAGCTAAGGTCATCAAAGCCCACCAAATGGATCAGATATTCAAAGTGGTCTAAGTCTTACCTAAGAATGGATCAAACCATGCTAAGAAGAGGAAATTTCCAAGCTTCCAAAACACATTCAAGGGGTCTAGGAAGGTCCTCAAGCATTCATGCTAAATCCATCACAGAAAGAAAGTTTTGTATGCCCTCACAAAAGCCATAAAATAAATTAAACTCAAGTGGCATTACCTTACTAATTTGTATCATTACCAAATGAGGTCTTCTAAACCTCCAACTATTGGCTAGAGTCACAATCCCTTGATAGCCTCCCTCAGCATGGCCTTACCTATATGTGTTTCTGAACAAGAAGTGGCTCTTGTGTATGGATAACTTTCAATCTAAATTCTAGACATCATCAAATCCCAACATGCTCCTCCTAGGCTACAGACCTACACCACCACTATACTAAATGTGAGGGTGCATCTCAGTGTTTCCTTCCTGGTGTTCCCCCCCTCTGTACATATTGCCAAGGATCCTCAATAAACTAGGTAGAGTCACAAACATAAGACCGCCCAACAAGTTAAAAACATTTGGAATAGTCACCAAGAACCAATAGAAAGGTAAATCCTAATAAGATGTCTATTTATTTCAATAGTAAATTCAAGAAAGACATGAGCTCATTAAAACAATAAAGGAAGTGTTTCCTAATCAAAGAAAGATAGTTTGGTGACTATTTATAGACATAAGAATTAACCAAAATATGTTGGCCCATACAACATGAGGAAAATTCCTCTACAAAATATAGATGAAATGAAAGGAGTATAAATAAATCAAGGAGCTATCCACAATATATTACTACAAAATTCAGCCATGTAAGAGGGAGGAATCACCATAGGACACTAAGGACACTGCTTCCAAAGGAAACCTTTGAGATCAAAACCACCACATATGGTCTCTGATAGAAGCATCACTACAATACTGATAGCTGAAACAAAATCCTAATCCTAAAAAACTTATCTCTCACCTTGTACCAGCAACCTCTCTAATGAGGTAAAAGAGTTAGATGATAGCTCTCAACCACCCCCACAAAAGAAGAGAGGACTACTCAAAAATGAAAAATGAACCTTAGACTCTAGGAAGGGGTTCTCTAAGTGCTCTAGGAAAAATTTAGAACTCCCACGAGGTTCCTCCCAAAGCTAGGGTACGCACAACTTACATCACCATACGGGAATATGTTTTTTGCAATAAAGCATCATTCAAGGGTGTGGTCGAAATCTCCACACAATACAATGGTAGAAAAAATTCATCTACATAAATGACATCATAGAACGAGTGAAGGGGTAAAGCATTTTTCACCTGATTCATAATTTGTTCCACAAAAGGGATAAACTCAATGAAGTTTTGCACCTCAACAACAACAATACACCCTTCCACAAAAGAACAAGACATCAATGAAAAAGACAATACCAAAAATTGTCCTCATTCTCTCATGAGTCATGACCCTAACTTCCTAACCACAGCATACTCAATACAAATTCATTGTGTTATAATGATATAAACCAACAATGCACTGCATGCTGCAAGGAGAAAGCTAATAGGCTATTATACCAAGCATTGACACCACTCTTGTTCTGACCACACATGGTCATGCTAGAAAGTGAACCACTAAAGGCTACCAAGAGCATCAAAGAACTCTAACAACATACACCAACCACCATGCTATGCCTAGTAGCATCACTACCACTATCGCCAAGCCCGCCACACTACCGAACACAAAAAGGGTTGCAAGAAACTTGACTATATGTAGTTCTGAACATCATAGGAAGTGCTCCTTCCTAAACCATAAGGTACTTGCATTATTTTTCTTGAAATACCAAGTTGCAACACAAGGGCACCCAAGCTATAGGTTGACTAAAGGATCACAACATTTAAAACATGGGAGTTCACACCAAAGAGATTGTAGTGGAAATGTATGGTCTTAGTCAAGTGTCTATCTCAAAGGTAGCTATGATATTTCATTTTTGCTTTGGGAGTCATTTCAGAAAGGGGAAAATCTCAATTTCCTTCTAATATCCTCTAGCTCCCTACTCCACCTCCTCACATGTCGAGGAGCATACCAAAAGACCCTTCTATGACTATGCACCTACCGCACTCAAAAGACACTATTTAAAATTTGAATACAAATGGGAAACGTAATGGCTTAAGGTTCCAAGCATTGAAACTATTCTCTGATACCAAAATTTCATGCCCAAAATTAGGGCAAAACACACAGGAAACAATATTTAACTACATTAGAATATATACATATTTCACCCTTTTATTATTTAAACTACCTTAGTCCAATACAATTTCTATAAAACATGCACTTGATAGTATTATCACAAAGATCGATTGAATTTAATTAATCTTATTTTAAACACATAGCATCCTAGGATTTTGAGTGTATAAGTAACATGAAAAGAGTACATCACAAATGGTGATCAAACCTCTATCCACCAAGACACAAATCATAATGCAACAACATAAATTTGTAATTACTAAGTCTATTATGCAGAAAGATAATACCAAGATAGAATCTATTAAAACACCTGACATGACTTCCAAAGATAAACTCATGATAAGCATAAGGAAAATCTAGGCAAAGAGCATCTCATGATGCCATCAACCATAATGCAGGTAACAATCACTACATCCATATGAATGACTCATCCCTACTCTAAGGGTCTCCAAAATGTGATTCAAGATCATATCCTACATCTCCTAGTTCATGTATAACCTCGATACACACTCCAAAATAATCATCCTGGTGGATTCTCCCTCACATGGGACCAACATGACCCTACCCTTCGAGAGTGACAGTCAAAACCACACCATTAGGATGTTCATGGAGAGGGGTAAATGACGGAGGCACTATAGGATCCTTATATAATTTGTATCATCTTAATTTTGTATCCTTAGATTTGTATTGTCTTAATTCCATGTACATTTGTATCATCAAATGATATAATAGTTGGAGTCATTGAGTCAAAATTGGTCAAATGTGTCCAAAGTAAAATGATGATTCCCTGGGGTGAAGGGATAGTGTTCAAGGATTGCATCTTGGCATTGAATGGAATGTGCTATTAGCTCTGTTTGGGTGGGTGAATGCTAGGGTCAACCCCATTTTGACAACTGAGTCACTAGAACGTTCCAGACCTTGCCAAACCAAAGTGTCCCCAAGGTGCACTAAGCACGATTGGGTAGAAAAATTTCAAGGCTTGTATCTCAGACCTCATGAGAGGTATCAGAGATCTGTGAGATTCTATAGCACCATGTTTTGGAGGCCTACAATAACCTCTTTTCATTCTGGGAGATTCGAATTTGTTTGAATTTGGCACTATCTCACTTGATGCCAAAACTTATAGTGAGGGTTAGTTGAAAGTTACACCACTAGTTTTCTTCCAAACCATTCATCCCAGCACCAAATGGACTATGCCATTAGCTTCAGTTGGGTGGGTAAATGCTAGGGATAACCCCATTTCAACCACTGAGTCACTAGAACATTCCGGACCATGCCAGACTAAAGTGTACCCAAAGTGCACTAAGCACGATTGGGCAATGAACTTTTGAGGGTCATATCTTGGACCTTGTGAGAGGTATCAACAATCTATATGATGTTTTAGGACCACATTTATGAGGCCTACAATAACCCCTTTCCCTTCTAGGATATTCAAATTTGTTTGAATTTGGCGCTCCAGTCTCACTTGATGCCAAAACTTGTTGTGAGGGTCAGCTGAAAGTTGCACCACTCGGTTTCTTCCAAACTATTCATCTTGGCACTGAATGAGTCCATTAGCTTTGGTTTGGCAATTAAATTCTAGTGACAACCCCATTTCAACCACTGAGTCACTAGAACATTCTGGACCACGCTGGACCAAAGTGTGCCCAAGGTGCACTAAGCACGATTGGGTAGAGCACTTTTGAGGCTTGTATGATTTTATCTCTGACCCTATGAGAGGTATTGTCAATCTATGAGATGCTATAGGACCATGTTTGTGAGGCCTACAATAACCTCTCTCCATTCTGGGAGATTTGATTTTTTTTTAATTTGGCACGCCAGTCTCGCTTGATGCCAAAACTTGCAGTGAGGGTCAATTAAAAGTTGCACCACTAGATTTCTTCCAAACCCTTCATCTCAACACCAAATGGATTGTGCCATTAGCTTTGGTTGGGTGATTAAATGCTAGGGACAACCCTATTTTGATCAGTGAGTCACTAGAACATTCCAGACCATGCCAGACCAAAGTGTCCCCAAGGTGTACTAAGGATGATTAGGTAGTGAACTTTTGAGGCTTGTATCTCAGACCCCATGACCGGTATCAATGATCCATGAGATGCTAAAAGACCATGTTTTTGAGGCCTACAATAAACTCTCTCTGTTATGGGAGATTTGAATTTGGCACTCCAGTCTCGCTTGATGCCAAAAGTTAAAGTGAGGGTTAGTTGAAAGTTGCACCACTAGGTTTCTTCCAAACCGTTCATCCTGGGACCGAATGGACTACACCATTAGCTCCGGTTGGGTGGGTAAACACTATCGACAACCCCATTTTGACCACTGAGTCACTAGAATATTCCAGACCATGCTGGACCAAAGTTTCCCCAAGGTGTACTAAGCATGATTGGGCAGTGAACTTTTGAGGCTCGTATCTTGGATCCCATGAGAGGTATCTGCAATTCATGAGATGATATATGACTATGTTTCTAAGGCCTACAATAACCTCTCTTCATTTTGGGAGATTCAAAATTGTTTGAATTTGGCACTTTAGTCTCGCTTGATGCCAAAACTTATTGTGAGGGTCAGTTGAAAGTTGCACCACTGAGTTTCTTTCAAACCGTTCATCTCGACACTGAATGGACTATGCTATTGCATATTTTGGCTAGCATTGTGTTGTGTCAAGAGGCAAAGTAAGTGGTGTGGGAGCACCAAGGTCAAAGGCAGGAGCCATGGAGTGCCCTAGGGTCACTGATAGATCCTTGGGAGGAGTGGAAGACAATTGGCCTTCAAAGGTCATTATATCATGTAATAAGAATATTCATGGTCATGTAATATTGTTTTGATCATGTATTGATCTCATTGTAATCACATATTGAATGAAAACCTTAATGGCAATGATAAGCCTAAAAGGTACCTAGGGGTCACTAAGAATGGATTATGGATTGATGCTATGTTAGGGATTGATGGAAATGACCTATAAGGGTCAAAAAAGATGTAATAAGGCTATTAAAGCCTCTAAATGGTGTTGTGAGCACTAAGAGTGCAATAATTTGTAAATTACCTATATTGGCAATATAAGCCAAATAGGGCTTCATTGGAGTTAGTTGGGGTAATAGGTTTCTAAAGGTTGAAATTAAACCTTTTAGAAGTCTTTAGATGGGCTTTGGATGATGTGTTGTCAAGTTGACAACTTTTGTTGTCAACTTGACAACAAATTTCTTCTTTATGTTAGTGACAGTCAATTAGTGGACAATTAGAAAGTTAGTTAGTAGGTTCTAGTCGGTCTTTTGAGGATTGGACTCTATCTTTGAAGAGATCTATGGGGGTAGACAGGAGTGATAAGTGCTTATGTGTAATGGTTGAAGTTTGTAATCAAATCAATTAATGAAAATAAAGTTCTCTACATTTCTATAGTTGTCTATCCCGTGGAATAGTCCAGGCAACAATGAATTGATTAGAATAAATCTAATGTGATCTTGGCTTGGTTGTGATATAATAATGATGTCTTGTGTTTATTTAAAAGTTTATGTAACTATTTCATTGTTTGAAATATCATTAAGATATTGGAATTTACTGTTGTTGAGGATAGGACCGGCATTGTAGGCACAGTCAGCATCTAAGTTTGTAGCCAGCCTTATGTAGTGACCCCCCCACTCCTGTGGTGACTATAACATGGTGGGAGAGGTCTAAGAATTTATATTTCCTTGAATATTAGTTTTTGAATGCAAGGAAAGTGGAAGAAGGGGAGAAGAGGCAGAGACATGCCTAGTAAACATACAACGAAAGGGTGAATTTGAAAGCACCAGTATTGGTTGTGGAATACTCGATGAAGGGAGAAGGAATATGATGATTGAAGATGTCTATAGGGATGTATTAGAAGGGTTTAGGACCTTTATAGGGCTTGAGAGTTGTAGGTTAGGCTAGTTTCCCTAAAACCCTAGGCTATTTACCCTAGAAACAAGGGTTTATTGATTTGGGAGCTTGATGAATGGTGGGACTTTAAGAATTTGAAAATCTTGTGTTCTGGAAATTCTAGGAAGACTATTTCAAGTCTTTGAGTCCTAGAGATAAGAGGGGATAGGAGTTTCTTCTTTGAGAAAGGGCTAATTAGGCTTAGATGGAAAGCTAGAGGGTGGAGAAAGTCTTCACCAATCAAATGATGAAGGACTAAGATTGAGATGAATTTAGTATCTGTGCAAAGGGTATTAGAAAATGTAAATACCTTGTCAGGTTGTTTGGAGAGTTCTAGAGTAATTTTCTGATTTCAGTGTTTGTAGGGCTACTAGACAGGCCTAGAAAGGCTATGTAAGAGAAATGGTTGAAGTTGAGGTGATTGGAGTGAATGGGAAGTCAGAACATGGTAAATAGACCATGATAAATGATCTATGGTGTTGGGATCAAGGTGAGAGGTCTAGTTGGAGTTTTGGTATGGTGGAGGCACTAGGTGCACTAGGTAGCACTCTATTTGACCCTTGAGTTGAGACTAACTCCTTGAGTAGATTCCAAGATGCTTTTAGAATCCTCAAGTTGAGTTGAGTTCCATGAGGGGATAGTAGAGGGCTCTACATCAGATTTTGTTGGTTAAGAGCATCAAATACACATGAATACAATGTAGCACATAAATTTTGAATTCACTTAAATGATGAATTACATGTGTGAACACACATAGCACATAAAGCGTACACATAAATTTTATTAAGTCATGAAGCATACATGTAGCAAATATTTTATAAAGCATACCACATGAATTCACTTAAGTCATGCACGTAGCCCATACACATGAATTTAGGTTATGAAGAATGTACTTCAATATACATGAATATAATTAAGGCATAAATCATACACATGAGTACATACACACAAGCATATTTACATACTAACAATGAATAAATGAATAGACAATTAACAAATTGGATCAAATATCAAGTTTCATATATATCAAAATGAACAATAATTCTATATATATTTACATGTCAACATATCTAGATACAATGTGGCATACACCATCTCAAAATGTGTCATATGACATCTCAAAATAAGAAGTTCAACTACAAAATTTTCTAGGACATCCTATTCTACTGGTGGATCATAAAAATGTAGCCTCTTTGAAGTACTCTTTGGCTCTGATGGATCCCGCATTCAAACACAAAAGTGAAACCCCAAGTCAGATTAAAATTTAGAATCATAGTCAACAATGATAAATAAAATTTAAACTAAAATTGAACTCTCATATACCTTGCCTCTCTATCTCCTCCCACAGATAGGAGACCTAATATATGTCCTTAGTAGTGCAGGAATAATGCCACCAATTTCGACTCTGACCTTTATATGTTTCCAAACATGAGATTGATCTATGAGTTATACTATTTAATGTTAAATACTTGGTAGAAAATATATGTTTACAAAATAACTGAATTAACATTAAAACTTACCCATGTTGAACTTTCTTCAGGAAATGTTGGCTGAGTCATCAGCGATACAAACCCTTAGTGTTCTACCTCCTTCAAACTAGGAGTGACCTACAAAAGTCAAATAGATACTTCATACTATCATAACTTGATCATATTATATATATTTGATAGTAAAATACAAACAAATAACTTTAGAAATATACGTACTGTGGGGCTATCACTATGAATGGATATGTCTATGACTCTATCATGACGATAGGGTCTCACAACATCATTAGATGCCACTCTTTGTCAAATAAACCATGTAAATTAAAAATGAGTACACACAACTGACAAGTATAAACAAACTAAATTACTTAATTACCTTTACCTTGTCAATTCATGACACCTGGACCCCCTCACATTGCCCCCTAGTGGCAACTGGTGATGCCTGCATCAGTATGTAATAAGATGATCATAACAATTAGAAAACAATGTACATATACTATTATAATAATTTAAGGAAACCAAAGAGTACTTTAAAACATATGTACTATGGAACTGTCAAGGCCAAATGATATGGCCGAAAGCATGGACCCCTCCACTTGTACCATCTCCTCCTGTGTCATCAACTGAACATAAATGTAACACATAAAACAAATAAGTGGGAAATTATTAATATAAGAAAATTATACTAAAAATATGAATGATAAAATTTAAATACAATGTAAAAGGTGAACTTTTTACCCTTACCATAATAGTAGGAGTCCATGGCTCTATATGCCCCTGATGCACATCTTCATGAGGTGCTTCAGTGCCTATAGTGTGATGTGTAGAACTGTCCAACTAGAAGACATAATTATATTCATCACTATCATTCAGGGAACCTAAGCATGAATTCTTGCACCTAATGCAAGTGTGAGGCACACAAACATGTGAGCTCATGGAGGATGTGGAAGGGCTAGAAGCATCAACATGAGGAAGAAACAATGATGTGCTCTATGTAACTAGCAGATCACTCAAGGTGTGAATGGCTCGAATAGTCTGTGGGATGGCCTCAACAATAATGTCAAGATGCTACACTATGGGAGGTGGTGAAATCTCAAGAGCGGGGACATATGTGTAGGATTTCACCCATTGTGCCCATGGTCTGTCCTAAGGAGCACCTAAACCTATACCCTGGTTCGGTCTCATACTCCAATAATTGACCTTGTGACCGAGCATAAATTCAACATACAATTTTTTATTAAAATAAAATGGGACATCCAAATTTCTGGTCTATCAAAAACCATCCACCAGTGGCTCCAAAAGTTGTCACATTTTGCACTATTTGTGCACCATTTAATTGACAACTTAGTTTTTTAATGGTCCACTTTTAGACCGGTTTTAGGATCCACAAAAAGATTACATATGTCATGTTTTGTTATGTTTAGGTTCATGACCTAATCATAGTCAAGCCCATTGTCAAACTAGGCGTGGATGGAATCACGCCAAAGAAGTGCAGCACTATGTTGCTCTGTAAGTTTCTCTATGTTTTTAATAATTGAGTTCAATGTCATAAACATGGGGTGCAATGTGGGGATATTGGCATAGGTGGTTTGAAATCCTCTAATTTGATTTAGATTGTCTCCTATTAGATCCTCTAAACGGTGAGGGTTTGAGATTGGTATGTCTTTTAGAAGTGGGGGATTGTTGGGAGGTGGTTCTGGATTGTTTGTGGGATCATTAGGAGGATTTTCTAATTGAATTGGGTCCATGTCTGATTACAATTATAACACAAATTGATAATTACAATCGATTTTTTTTTTAAAAAAAAAAACTCATTTCAACCCTAATTTTTATATAAAAAACTACAAATTTCTATTAAAAAACAATAAAAACACTAGAAACATAAATATTGAACTTACCTACGATCTTGAGAAAATTGGATACAAGATTTGATCCGATATCTGAAAGCCCCAAGCCACGTTCAACATTTTTAGAATGAAAAATGTTGAGCACGACCGGGCCTTATAAATTAAAATTATTGGAAAATACCAAACATCTGATTAAGCCTTTTCTTTGGCCAGGTGTACTGACACCCAGGCCTACTAAAAAGTCAATAAATCCATTTGTGTACTTTTGGACAAGTGAAAATAGGTTTTTTTCACATCACCACTTTTTGGCATACCATGATCCTCCACATACCTTCTTGATTTATTAGATTTAATTGATTTAATGGCTTTTGATTTTCAATTAAAATTTGGATTATGGCTTGATTGCGAATTTTGCTTTGATTTTAACTTGATCTTTATTTTTTATTTTATTTTTCCCTTGGTTTCTCACTTGAATTAATCTTGTCGATTTTAAGGTGAATAAAACATTAAAGGAGGTTGAAAGCCTTTAAGTGAGTTTTAGGGTTAGAGAGAAAGAAATGAGTTTGCACCAAGTAGAAGACTTGGTTTGATGGATCTTCCATGATAGTTGGGTTGGCCAAGGAGACCAAGGGATCAAAAATAGTTATAGGTCCTATAGGTGTATAGGAGTGTATAGGAACACTCCAAAATTCTATAGAAAAACTAGGAGCATGAGCTAGTGATTGGAGCATCCAACCTCCTTATCAGATTGGTATCAGAGTCCCAAAAAGTTTTGGGAATTTCATAGTGTGTGTCAGAGTGTAAATCCAGTGGATCTCCAAACATGGTAACTAATGTGGAATTGGCCAAGAAGTTTGAGGACCCAGAGGAGGACAATAGGCTCTTAAGAGAAAGGATGGCCTAATGGGAGAAATCATCGGGTGAAGTGCAAATAAAGATTGAAGAAGTCAGTGATAAAATAGATGGGAGAGAAGCCAAGGAGAAAGAGGTTTCTGAAGAAGATAAGACTCTAGAACCTGACCCTGTATTGCAAGAGGAACCCTTCTTGAAAGCTTTAAAAGCCATAAGTGGGAAAGCTCTTGAAGAGATACCACTGTTTAGTGGAAAGATGGAGGAATATCTAGTCATGGACTGGATAGAAGGTATGGAAAACCATTTTGAGTGTGATGGGGTGACTGTGGAAAAAAAGTTAAGGGTGGATAAATCAAGACTTAGAGGCTCTACATTGACATGGTGGAAGTTCATCCAAGCCGAGAGGGAGAAAGAAGGAAAGAACCCAATTTACACTTGGAAGGGTATGGTAGGAAAGGTAAAAGAATATTACATGCTAGATGACTATGAGATACAACTACATAAGAAGAGACAAAGTTTAAGATAAAAGGACCTAGATTTATATTCCTATATAGAGGATTTTTAAAAGATTTGTTTGAGGTCTAATGCATCTGAGGATGAATGCCTAAAAGTGGCTAGATATTTAAATGGCTTGAAGTGGAGGATTCAAGAGGAGATGACTCTTCTGAGTCCCAAAATGGTACAGTAATGTTATCAACTAACCATCAAGATTGAAGACAAGAGTAGGAGGAAGCAAGATCAAACCTCCAAGAACAAAGGAAGAGGGAGAGACCAAAGGGGCCATAGAGGTAGTTACCAAGGTAGAGGGGCTAAAAAAAGGAGCCATGGAGAGTCCAAACTTGTAGAGCATGGTACTGAAATAACTTCTAAAGGAGGTTATGGAAGAGGTAGAAGAACTCAAGGAAGTTCAAATAGAGGAAGAGGTATAGGTAGAAGGAATGCATATTTTTCTAGTATGAAGTGTTACCACTATGGACAAATGGGAAATCCTTCTTATAGGTGTCTAGAGAAGGTATCTTCTTGAAATAGTGAAAAGAGAGTGACATATGCACAAGAAGACACAAAAAGTGTCAAGTCGCTAGAGGTAAGTCACATAGAATTAGAGATGGGAGAAAATCTAATGTATAGAAGAGTTTTGATCAGAAAATCAGTCAAAGAGGAACCAAAATAGAGAAGAGCCTTATTTAGGATAAGGTGAAAAATACTTGGTAAAGTGTGCAAGATTATTCTTGATATAGGCTCCATAGATAACATTATCTTAGAAGGAGTGATGAAGAAGCTTAAGTTGATAAAGATAACTCATACTAATCCATACAAGGTGACATGGTTAAACAAAGGGAGAAGTATCCTTGTAAATAAAAAAACATGGGTTGAGTTATCTATTGGAGGGTACAAAGACAAGTTAATCTGTGATGTGTTTCTTATGGATGCATGCCATATCCTTTTGGGAAGAACATGGAAGTATGATAGGGGAGCCATCTATGATGGAAAGGAAAACACTATCTCATTCAAGAAATATGAGAGAACATTTAAGATACAGTCACTACTAGAAGAAGAAGAAGAAATATAGTCAAAGACCCCCAGTTTTATACTTAGCAGTGGAATGGAGTTCCTTTCACTCTTCAAAAAGAAAGGAATAGTAAACGATGTGCTATAGTGATGAGGCCTAAGGAAGAGGAGAAGCCTAGTCAAGCACCTATACCAATAGAGGTTCAAGAATTTCTTGGAAAGTATAGGGATATAGTGAGTGATGGGACATCGGGAAATTTACCTCACCAAAAAATTTACCTCATAAGAGGTTTATCAATCATCAAATTGAACTCATACTTGGGGCCTCATTGCAAAACAAGGGAGCCCACAAGCTTACTTCAGAACAAAATCAAGAAGTAGCAAGATAGGTACAAGAGTTGCTAGATCAAGGGCTCATAAAGAAGAGCATTAGTCCATGTGTAGTACCAGTGGTCTTATTATCCAAGAAAGGTGGTAAGTGGAGGATTTTCACTTATTCAAGAGCCATTAATAGGAATACAATTAGGTATAGGTTCCTTACACCAAGGATAGAGGACCTAATGGATTGTCTAGGAGGAGCCCAATATTTCACCAAGTTAGATCTCAAAAGTGGATACCATAAAATTAGGATAAAGGATGGGGATGAGTGGAAGAAAGCCTTCAAAACCATAGAAGGGTTGTATGAGTGTCTTGTAATTCCATTTGGGCTTACTAATACCCCTAGAACATTCACGAGATTGATGAATGGGGTGCTAAAGGACTATACAGGCAGATTTTTGGTAGTATATCTTGATGATATACTCATCTTCAAAAAAATAAGGGAGGAACACATAGCATACTTGAAGGTTGTTCTCAAGAGACTCCATGAAGAACAACTAGCCATTAACTTGGAGAAATGTGAGTTCCTCAAAAAAGAACTAGTCTACATGGGATTTGTAGTATCTAAGGGTCAATTGAAGATGGATCCAAGTAAGGTTGAAGTCATTATAAACTTTCCTACACCAACCATAGGGACAAAAGTTAGGACCTTCCATGGTCTTGCTTAGTTCTATAGGAAATTCATAAGGAATTTCAGTGGCATATGTGCACCAGTGTTAGACAACATCAAGGGTGGAGTGAAGACCAAATTCAAATGAACACAAGAAGATAGAAAGGCATTTGAAAAGTTAAAATAACAAGTGGCTACTCAACCAGTTCTCCTACTCCAAAGTTTTGATAAATTACTCACTTTGGAATTTGATGCAAGTAGAATAGAATTTGGAGGAGTGTTAAGTCAAGAGGATAGGCCTATATCTTTATTTAGTGAAAAGCTCAATGAAGCCAAGAAGAAGTATTCAACTTATGATTTGGAGTTATATTCTCTAGTGCATTCACTTAGAAAATGGAGACATTACCTCCTTCCAAAATATTTTGTGGTGTTCACATATAATCAAGCCCTAAGTTGCATCAACACATAAGATAAATTGAGAAACAAACACCTAAAGTGGATGGAATATCTACAAGCGTTTACATTTACTATCAAGCACAAAAAGGGATAGTTGAATAAGGTGGTAGATGCACTAAGCAGGAGATTGTTGACAGTCCAAAAAATTCAAATTCAGAGCATTGGTATAGAGAGTTTTAAGGACCTCTATAAGGATGATGAAGACTTCTTAGAAGCCTACAAGGTATGTACTGATTTTCAAAATTACTTTCATAGTTAGTTTTCATAATATACCTTACAAAGTGGACTCTCATTTAAAGGGAATCAATTGTGTGTTCCTAAGGGTTCCATGAGGGAGAACCTCATTCAAGAGAAACACAATGGAAGTCTTAGTGGACACTTTGGCATTAACAAAACCATGGATTTAGTAAAGATATTTTATCATTGGCCCAAGTTGCCTAGATATGTGAGAAGGTATGTTGAACAATGTGTTGTTTGTATGAAAGAAAAAGGGAGAGCTAGTAATGCAAGTTTTTACCAACCTTTTCCCATTTCCAATAGACCATGGGAATGCATTAGTATGGATTTCATTGTAGGGCTCCATAATACCAAGACTAGATTGGATAGTGTCTATGTGGTGGTAGATAGGTTTAGAAATATGATCCATTTCATTCCTTGTAAAACCACCTATTTTGCAAGCTACATAGCTCATCCTTTCTTTAAAGAAGTTGTGAGGATACATGGCCTACCCCTAAGCATTATGTTAGAAATGGATGTCAAGTTCATGGGTCATTTTTTGAAGACTCTATGGAGTAGACTAAGAACTAATTTATCCTTTGGATCAGCTTATCATCCAAAAATGGATGGTCAAATTGAGGTGATAAATAGGGTGTTAGGTAACCTACTTAGATGCCTAACCAAAAAATATGGTCAAATATGGGATGTAGTCCTCCCACAAGCTGAGTATGCATACAATGATAGTGTTAATAGGACTACTATAAAAATTCCTTTTGAGATAGTATATGGAATGTACTCAACAAGAGTGTGTAAACTTAGAGACCTAGGAGATATGGAGTATAGAAGTGGTCATGCAGAGAATTTCTCTCAAACAATGAAGGAGATTCAAGAGCAAGTCAAGAAGACTATAATAGAGGGTACTCACAAACTGAAAGCTAAGGTAGATGCAACTATGAGAGATGTGAAATTTTTAGTTGGAGACTATGTCATGGTTCATTTGAAAAAATCTACATTGTAGAAAGGAATGCCTACAAAGTTGTAGATGAAAAGAGTTGGACCATGCAATATATTAGCCAAGTGTGGGAATTTAATGCTTATAAAGTGGAACTTCCTTCAGATTTGATTATCTCACCAGTGTTCAATGTAGAAGACTTTGTAAATTTCAATAGACCATTGTCTGAATTAAGCTAGAATAACAAGGAGATCTTGGAAGATTTCAGTATAGTAGCCCTACCTCCCAAGGCTAAGCCTCAAGCAGAGAAAGTCTTAGAATCCAGGGTGAAGAAGAAAACTAGACACAAGGTGTACATGGAGAATTGGATATAGTGGAAAGATCATCCAAAATCTAAATCTACATGGGTGGAGGAGAGAGATTTCAAGAAGCTTGGTATTGACCTCTCTCTGATATGCACTCATGTTCCTCAAGCTTGCGCACATGGGGAGAATGGTGTAGGAGAACCCATGAGTTTCTTGAGTCAATCCTTTCTTTTTCTTATGTGTGTTCCCTCCTTGGCATGTTTTTCATATCATAAGTTCATGTGGAACAAGTTTGTGTGAGTAAAATAGGGGTTAGGGTCTAGTTGAGTGCCAAGTCCTTAGGAAATGTAATCAGGGCTAAAAGGTTGTAAAGCCTTCTGATTGGTAGAGTGAAGATGACAATGTCATCATGAGGTCACTAGGGATTAGAGTTTTTTAGGATCATGTTTTAACCTTGGTTAGATCCTAGGGTGAGGTTAGATGAGTATTTGAACTCATTTTCTTAAAGATGTAAAAAATTGCTAAAAAGATGTAAAAAGTTGCATTGCAACTTTTACAACTTTGAAATGTTGTTCGGACAACATTGTCAAAATGTCCTAACTCAATAACAGAGTTCCCTAAATGGAAACAAAATATTCAATCACCCTATTTAAGACTAATATCTACCTAATTTCAAGGTTGGATTCCCATTGTACGGATTGGACTTTAAGGAATACAAAGATTTTCTTATTTTGTGTGCAATTTCAATTGTTTTTTATAACAATATATCATTAATGGATGGATTCCTACACTTTATCTCATGCATGGATTATCTTATTTTTTTTACTTGTTGTGTGATCCATTGGTTTGGTATTTTAAAGTTCTTTCTTTACTGTTTGTATATATTTTTGTTTTTGCACTATCACTAGTTCAAACAAGGCAGTTTGTAAAGATGGAAGTCTAACTCACTACCCCATTGTTCATTTTGTATTGCCTCTTAGGGATAGTGATTACACTCTATGTACATAATGTGTATAGGATCTAAGGCCCTAAAAAGTAGAGAAAGTAATTTTATGATCTTGCCTAGGTGAGCCAGTGGTGAGCCCATCTAGGGAAGATATAGTTGCAAAGAGCATTACTTGCAGAGCTGTGAACCAAGAACCCAAATAGCTATTGGTACATGCATTTAGGAATCTCACAAAGAAATGGTGGAATGGAGAGGGTCAGTCCAATCCAAATGGTGGCCTAAATCTTCCCGATTCAACCAGAAGCCAGAAAAGACCTTAGACCCTCCTAAAATCACTCATTCCGAGTTAGGGAAATGTACAAATGGGTGACACTGTAAAACCCCAAAAATTTATGAGAGGGTTATAAATGATCCAAGATCATCAAGAAAAGTTTCATGGTTACTTTGGAGAGAAGTGGAGAAAATCCCCATTCTCACATATTAGGAGATCTAATAGGGCTACTAGCCTTCAGGCCTAATTTGAAGCAATATGCAGAAATCGACTAACTAGACAAGCTAAGTGGAACTCCCTCCTATCACACTTAGTTGAAAAAATTTAAAAAATCTAAGACACCTCCTCACCTTTGCAAGATTTATGTACATCAAAGGAGGTTGAAAGCCTTTAAGTGAGTTTAAGGGCCAGAGAGAAAGAAATGAGTATGCACCAAGTAGAAGATTTAGTTTGATGGATCTTCCATAATAGTTGGGTTGGCTAAGTAGACCAAGGGATAAAAAATATTTATTGATCCTATATGTGTATAGGAGTGTAGAGGAACAATCCAAAAGTCTATAGAAATACTAGGAGCATGAGCTAGTGATTGGCTCATCCAACCTCCCTATCACCTACATCATCTATCTCCTTGATGGTTTTAAGAATTTCTTTCTCTCCCATGAAAATGAGAGTAGGTTCCTTCTCTACCTTATGGTATCATAGGCACTTCATGTTATAAGTGACTCCCTCTTTGACATTTTTGTATTTATTTTTCCTTCCACTATGAGTGAAATCCACATTATATTGTCATGGTTTCCCTAGTAGAAAATGGCAAGCATCCATTTCTACTACATTACATAGGACATTTTCCTTTTAATCCCCTATAAAAAATTCTACTTAGACTTGTTCCTTTAATAGGGTATGTTTAGATTTTCTTAGCCATGATACATGATATAGACAAGGGTGGGGGTTTGTACTCAATTTTAATTTTTTTACCATTTCTATAGAAACCAAAATTTTCAGTGGAACTAGAGTCTATAATAAGTTCACATACCTTTCCTTGGCACCTAAAACTTTTCCTAGACAAGTTCTTCCTTTGTGGTGGTTCCTAGTTCGGTGGGGTCTAAACAAAAGTCTACCTTATGATCAGACAACTTCCTTCTTCAAGGTAAAGCTCCTTGATGCTTGGTGTGTCCTCTTGGACCAATTGTTCCATCCCTTTTCCTTGATTTCTAGGTCCTTCCCTCTATGGATATTTGTTGGGGTAGTTCCCAAACTGGTTTCAATGGTATCATTTGAATTGTCCCCCATTTCTTCCTCTTGATCTACCTCTTCAAAAAGGTATTCTACCCTTGAATCCTCCTTTAGGATTATTTTCACCCTATGAGTTTTCTTGGTTAGACTCACCATAAGGTTTGGAAGTCTTTCCTCTCCCATTAGGAATTCATCTGACCTTGTTATTAAACTTTTTCTTCCCTCTGCCTTTACCTTGTTCTTTCTTCCTCTTTTGTTGAGTTTACACCTTCAATGAAAATTGATAGCATTTTTTAATAGTATCAAGACTTTAGAGGTTTGGTTCATCCTATATGTTCATCCTTAGGCCATTGAAATATATGGTCACTTTCACACATTTAGGTTTTGTGGTCTTAGATCCCAGATAGAGTTTTTGGAACTCCTTAGTGTAATTGTATACATCTAGTTCTTTTTGTCTCAGAATTTTTATTCTCCTATGAAGTTGAATTTTGTATTCTTCTAGAAGGTAGGCCTCTTTGACTTTGGAAAGCATCACCTTCCAAGATTATATAATTTTACTTCCTTCTTTCACCCTTTCACTTTGGATGAGATTCCACCATGTTAATCCTACACCCTTCAATATATATTTTTCCAACTTGACTCTCTGGTTTTTAGGAATAGCCTCAGATTCAAATAATTTATCCAATGCATCTATCTAGTCCATGAATGAATCAAGGTCCATCTTCCCACTAAATATAAGAGGATCAAGTTTTCTTGTTTTAGTTCTATTGGCCACAGACTTAAGGGAATTCACAAGATACCTTTGATATTTTAGGACTTCTTCCTTCTCCTGATCCAGGATCTCCTCTTCTTCTCCCCTATCATCTAAGGTCCTTTCTTCCCTTCTCTCAACTTGGTTTCTCAAACTTCTTATTTCTCCCCTTAATTCTTGGACTAATTTGGCAAGTATGCATTTTTAATTCTTGGTATCCTTTGGGTCTCATCTCCATCTGAATTATGGGTTGGCATCATGAGAATATCCTATCCTAGGATTTCTCCTAGAAATATGATACACCTTGATGTAGAGGTGGTAGTAGAAATATAATGAACCCACAAGAAATGGATAGAACAATAGGGTAACTCCCCCTTAAGTCTTACACCAAGGTAAAAATCACAACGTGTCACTTCTCTATAGACATTAAGTTTCTTCATATCCTATTCAAAAGATTAGGAAAACTACAATATTTTCAATAACCATATCATTCCCAGGATACACTTTATCTCTTGGATTTAATTTAAATAAAGTGTACAAACACTAAACCCTAGGCATCAGGGAGTGGAAAGGGTACTAATAGTCTTGAAACACCTAGTTACAATTAGAACAATGAGTTTCACCAACCCTTATATCCCCTAAGATCCAAATGCATCTTGAGGAATTTTAGACTTAGTGTCCAATTTGTTAACTTATTAGAACAACTACCAAGGAAAATCAGTGAAAGAACATCGACGAAGAGTTCAAGCCCACTCGGTGAACCAAAATGAGAGCATTCCACCGAGAACTCCAAAGCAGTTACCGAGCATAAAATGTTTCATAACCGAGCACGTGTTTAATGAAATACCAAGATAGAGGGACTAAACCAAATTATTCAAACACAAGGGATTTCATACTATGCATAATCCACAACTATATGGACTTTCTCCACTCTCATGGTTGTTTTGCACACCTAATTCCTAAAAAAATTGGCTAAACACATAGGGATCTTTTCGCCAACACCTTCTACTTCACCTTTACTTAGATTTTCTTCCAAGTATTTGAAGATGGCCTTGAGCCAATTCTCCCAACTAATTTTAAAATCATCATAACTATTGTGGGAGTTGGTTGGGTGGTTTTGACAAATTGTTGCAAAATGCAACTTTTGCAAAAGCTGCATTTGCAATATTTTTTGCAACTTTTTGCAACTTATTCTCAAAAAGAGATCTAATGCTTCCTAGGGATCCCAAATGAACCCATTAGACCTTAAAAAACCTAAGAACCTATCGTAGACTATTTTGTGATCCATTGACCAAGTTTGACCAATGGGCTTATAGTGTTTTCTACCTTGTAAATTGGTCTTACAGTAGATCATTATTACATGCAATTGGTCCTATACACCCAATGTAAAATCAAGACATCCTTAGATGTCCTAGGATTTTAAAATGATGCTACTAGGGTGGAGGTTCTCTTGCACCATAAGGGGTTAATTTTATTTTTTGCATGTGCTTATAGTCCAAATGAGGGTTTCTTTTTTCTGCAAATAGATGAGAGTTTTGTTTTCAATGGTTGGAGGCTATTTTGTTTTGCATGACACATAGAGGATAATTTTATTCACTTTAGATGTAGATATAGTTACCTTGAGTTCAATTTTAGTTGTATATCAATTCAGAGTGCTTTTGGATAAACTATCTACATGTTTCTATCATTTGAGGCACTATTTTTGAGATATTTATTCTTGCATCTGACCCTTTTTGTTTTGCATGATTTGAGACAAATTAGAGATAATTTGGTGCAGTTCTACATCAGTTTGGAGCTCCACATGAGTTTGACTTGGGTCTAAGAAATTTTTGAGGTGGTCAACTACATATTTTAGACAATTTGACCCCTCTTCTTTCTTTTTTTTCTTATGCATCCGACCCTTCATGATTCTTGGCCTATATATAGTCTTTTGACTTCTTTTTTTGTGGGGTTCATTATTTTAGCCAATTTTTTGTATATTACAAATTTTGGCCTATTGTATTGATCATATTGTAGTGGGTTTTTCATTATCAAGTTTATAGAGATATAGATTCCTTGTCCATTATTCATGTATTGATCATTTTTGTGGGTATTCGATCAATTGCTATTTTTTCACTTCATTTGGTTAAACTCTTTTATTTTTAGATGCAAGATTTAATATTTCCCATCCAGGTCTATGATTGTATCCTCTATTTTTATGCTAAAAAATAAGAAAACACACTTGTTTTCCTCTCAAGGCATGAAATACCCATATTTGACATTGGAATCTTTTTTACATGACATATTTAATAGAGAAAGTGAATAATTTAATGTCTTTGGGAGATATCGATGAATTTTACCAGCTACCAGTTATCTTATTCATTAGGTGTATCACCCATTAGTTTTAGTTATCAATTTAAAGAAAATTATCCTATCCTTTTTCCCGTGATCAAATTTAGTATAGGTGAGTATAGGAAGGAACCGACCTTGTAATCCAATAGATTGACTTTCACCATAGGTAAACCCACATACCAAAGAGTCTTTCCATTTTTCAACATGATAGTTAAATTTCACATTTAGCTATAGGCACAATCTTGATTGACAACACTTATTTTCAATAGAAATTACAAATGATGCCTACTATATTTAAAGGATCTATTGAATATTTCCTTGGAGTATAAATGCAAGTAGAATAAATGGGAAAAGATATTCAAGTAAGTGTTATTTTTTATATTTTGATTAGAGGGCATTCTAGGACAGACTACCGACCAATGAGTGATTTATTACACTTTTTGAAATCTCATAACTTTCCTAATAGTCACTAGTCAATAACAAGTGGACGGGAGAGGGAAAGTTATCTTGGTGAGGTTTAAAAGGAAGATTTAGAGGAAATAATAAAAGAGTTAAACTTTATTGCATTTTCTTTAGAAGAAGTTACAACATTAGATTATACTTTGTTGGTATGCATGCATGCTTATAATGTACAAAATCATGCCTTCCAAACTCATATACTATCTATTGATAAAATGAATGTTAGTGTGATAGTGAAAAAAATATTTCACCTAGTAAATAGTTCTTTAATTAAATATAGAGGTATGGATGGCATGATGATTTCTAAAAATTTATTGTGTTGGAGGGGATGGAGCTTCATTAATGCAAGGTCACTGGAATGGTTTTTGTACAAATATGGAAACTTCTTGTGCATACTACATTAATAGAATTCATTCATGGCCCATAGAATGAATCTAGGCCTTGAAATTGTGAGCAAGCGTGCTCAGTAAATAAAAATGAACATTTAATTAGAGATCTCTACTCACACTTTCAAATTCAAAGTCCCAAATGATTTATGGAATTTAAACACTTTTACAATAGAATAAATGGTGAGAACAAGCTTCTTAAGAATAATGATACCAAATGGATCTCTTTGGATGGATGAGTGCATTAATTTTTTTTAGAATATCCATCCTTGATTGGAATATTTCACACAAATCATGATGAATCAGACCAACCAAAATTTCCTGACCTTATTTGGAGGTTAAGTAATATAGAGACACTCTTAACTTTAGCAACTCTTCTCCCCATGCTAGAAGAAATGAGAAATATTATGAAAAAATCCTAGTAAAGGGATATGTTTATTGTAAAATATACTAAGCTTCATAAGATGACATGTATTACCCTTGATAATCTCTATTGTTGTCAATCAACATTATCTGATGAAAAATTTGCTAAGTATTGGACACTCACAAATTTGGAAAATCCTAATAAATTTTTATAGATCAATGAAAATGCAGATCTATGTTCCAATGTATGGGAAGTTGAGATACCAATGTAATACTTTTCCATAGTCGAGCTTGAGGAACTAGGAAAGTGCTCCAAGAAGCAAGTAGGAAGAGTGGCAAGGTAAGGGTTTATCAAGATTGTTGAGTCTATAATTTATTCTATGAACAAAATTTCCTATCATCTTTTTTCATAGATTAGAAAAATATTTCCTCCTAAGAAAATACTTGAAGCCATGTCTATTGTGTTTCCTCAATATTGGTCTCTCAACACTTAAGCTAATTTTCAAACTAAACTACTAACTTTGATAAAACAATTGTGCAAATCCAAAGATTTTAATGGAGTAAGTATAAATGAAATTTTTTTAAAAAAATCTTCTTAGAGATAAATCAGCTCACTTTTCATAAACTAGTGTGAGGGAACAATATGACATAATGGAGAACCCCCATTAATAGGGATAAGTAACATGGCTTTGGAAAAATATAGGTTATCACGAATTATTGTGTGATTCAATATAAGAATATTTCAAACTTGTTTATTTATTTCTTACCATTATATTGGGTTTAGTGGAGGATGAGATATTATTTAGTGTTTTGGGGTTCCTAAAGTCAAAGCTAAGTAACAAACTAGACAAGAATTTTGAAAATAGCTTGAGGCTATCTACATCAAGGTATGATCTCCACACATTTCATTTTGATAGGGCACTAAAAATATGGAGGTTTAAATATGAAAGAAGAGGTTTAGGAAACACTTAAAACCAAAGTGCTAGTTGGAAAATTGACTCATATATTGGTAGCATTGAGATTCAGTTTAGCAGAGGAATGCAGACTCAGAGTGAAGAAACAAAAGACAATAATCAACTAAGCTTTGAATTTGTTAAGGGGGAATGAAAAATTTAAGAGATTTAGTACTAGTAGTTCCTAGGTATTTATTAACCTTATTATTGTATCTCATCATTCATTTTATAAAAACATATTTTTGTGGTTGATAACTTGATGATATTCTTATGTGTCTGACAACTTTTTGCAATTAAAATTTAATATTAATTTGCAATCGCATTTTTTGACCTTCAATTTTTAGATCTAGAAAATAGAAAAATAAAAGTGTAATGTATTTATTGATAGAGTGATGTTTATTTAGACATGTTGATATTTTCATTAATTATTTCAAAATATAGCCATATGATACAATTCATTCAATACACAAATCTGTGTGATTCTCTATGCAAAAGTTAATACGAAATTTCAGAAGCCTTTGTAAATGACCCTAAATCTCCTTTTATAGAAATGAGGGAGCAACAAAAAACTTAGGTTTTATTTGGATCTTTTGAAGGCTCAACATTAAAATCAATTATCAAGACACTGAATCTATTATCCAATCAGTATCACAAACCCAATACAATTTTACAAGCCTAAAGGTATCTATGACCACCATAGCTCGAATCACCAATTTAGCAACTACTACATGTATCCTATTCAAAAAATAGATTTTTGACTTTAAAATTAATTCAATCAACGACAAATTAAATAAACAGAATAAGAATGCACAAAACCTAAAAATAAAAAATAAAGAAAGGCAAAAAAGTTAAAACATGATAGAATTTGAGAATACAAATTTACAAGGCTAAAGGTGTGCATTATAGGATGGATTAGTAATAGTGAGTACTACATTTTTAATATTCATTTAAAAAATTCATTTCAAGTGATGCCAAAATCTAAACACAATAAAGAAGAAAACCTTGAAATTAAGAGTAAAAATAGAAAAATACGCAATACATACTAATATTCATCATATTTTTGTGCCAATTTTTGTAGGGTGCTCAACCCTCCATATGATGGAAGTTAAATTTATTTTAAAGTATAATAATTCAACTGCAACTTTGTCAACAATCCATATTTGGAAGTGTGACTTAACACCACTATTTCATCCAATATTGCATTCAAGGTTTCCAATGGTTTGATGAAATCTATAAAGCAGTGAGGATTTCTTTCCTTAGGAAGAAAGTCTAAATCATAATTTATTTTGTCCCCCATCCATTTTTTGAAAGCTTCTTTTCCAATGAGTTTAGTTGATGTGTCAAAACTCTTCGACAAACCAAGATTTAACAATTTGAATGTCTTTTATTGCAGCTTCATCTTTTTCCCTCCTTTATTTGCAATTTCATGTGCTTCCCTTAGTTTTTGGAAATTTTTAATGATAGATGATGCCTTTACTGGGGTATAAATGCTACTCTTAATTCCCTTGGATGCCTAAAAAATCACTAGTATTGTAGACTTCTTGTAAATTCTATTTTTCAATATTTTCTTTTGAATAAATGTTTTTGTTCTTGTCAATGTGCTCTTTGAGCTTCCAAAAAATTACTCTCAGATAATTCAATTCAAACCATTCAGACAAACTATCACTCTACATTAGTTTCTCCAAAAAAATTGTTTTATATACTTCACTATATTTTTTATATTGTCGTTCAAGTTGTCTTAAGAAGTTTTAATTGTATTATTTGCCTTCTACAACTCTTGTTCCATTTGTGCACATTTCTTTCTTTCTTCCTCTTCTTTCTCTTCCAAGTGTTTTTTCTTTTTCTATCTCATGTTCCAATTGGTTCTATAAATTTTTGTTTGTGGTGGTGACAAATTCCATGCTTTTATATATTTTTTCTTTTGTGGTTCTTTCATCATCAAATTTTTTAATTCTTTCATCCAATTTTTCCCTCAATTCCTTTAGTTCTTCCTCCATTTGTTCCTTCTTTGTAGTTGCTAATGTAGACGCATAATTTCATATCCTTCTCTGTAATTCATTGCAGTTGTTAACTGCTACTTTCCTCTTTACTTTTTCATTTTATAGATCTTCCTATAACTTTTTTATTTATTTCTCCAACGTATTTTTATCTCTCTCCATATTGAAGAGTGAAGTGTATATCACTTCATTGGTCTTTCTTAACAAACTAGTTTTGTCCATATTTTTTTAACTTTGGAAAAATCTATTTGGAGGGTGCTAACGTGAAATTCAAATTGATCTATCTAACTCTATGGAGGATTTTCATCTTTATTTTGGGGCATAACACTATTCAAAAAGCCATCATATCTTTGTTTGGGCCATATGCGCTAAATACCATGTTCAGTGCAGGTTGTTCCTCTAAATCTATAGTAAGGGTACTCTTCAATGTATTCATATGTTCTTTATTCATTTTTTTTGTTTTTGCAAATTTATTAAAGAAATCATTGTAATGAAAATATGGGGTGGTTAACATAATTGAATATTTGAAAGGTGAAATAGCACTTGCAGTGATGTAAGTGCGCCCACCTATGCTCGTGCTTCTAACTAATGTATTTTGAGGATTTCCAACAACCATTCCTAATCTTTCCCCACTAGATAAATTGCGAGCAGAGTTTTTGTACTCTTTTGAGGGGTTTGTTCTAAAGCCACAAACAATAGATTTAGAGTTCCTATTGATATAGTTGGAGTTGTAGTTTCTATTGTTGTCATTACATTTTTCTTCTTAATAATTCCTTGATCACTATGATTCTATATTGTATCTACTACAATTGGCCACTTGTGAGAGATATCTTGTTGTTTCGCTTGTTTAGGAAAACTATTATTAGTTCCCATGCCATCCCCACCAGTGACAGTGGAAATTGATTGAAAAATAATAGGAATACTATCCCTAGTTTCCTAAATAGTGGCAATTGCACTTGATTCACCACCAGTAGGAATACCATGTTATGGAAGTGGTTGTGATTGAATCCGAGTGTCTACACAAGGTGGATTTTAAGCTCTAACCAGTTGAAATGGATATGCAAGGGAATGAGTAGTACCTTTCTATGATGAATTTGATGATTCAACACTAATCACTGGTTTCTGATCATATTTTGGTGGAAGTGGTGTGTCAATTGGAAACCTAGGGCCTTCTCCTTTGGGACCCATACCACAACCTTTAAAGCCCATTTTTTCCATAATGATTTCCCCTTTTCTATACTTTTCTATCATGGACTCATCAACTCCACTCAATTTTGTAGATACTGTAGTAGCTCTTGGAGTGACCTAAATCTCATACTCAATTTCATCATTACTATTTTTATATGCTTCTTTTCAATGCTCTATATTTTAAAATTTCTAAAATCGATATACTTTTCAATTTCATCAAGATCTTCACTGGTCTTTGGTTCACTGAGATTCTTCGTCATATTCAAAAAATCACTTACTTTGGTTTGAGTCCAAAGTCTATCTTTACATTTTCCAATACATTTTTAGGAATACCCTTTTTAGATGGATCAATAACTTTTTAGTAGAAATTGTGGTACCTCCTATCTTAATTTTTATTTTGGATGCTCTACTCTATTGTTCTCTATGTATGCAATTTCATAATTTATTATGACAATTCTTCTACTTGAATACTATTGTCAGTGGAAATTCTCTCCATATTTATTTTTTACCTCATCCTAGGACTCCTTGTTTGTAAGCTTTTATAGTAATGGTTTACTTTCATGTTGAATTTTCTTATAGAGTTATTATTTGTCTTAAAATCCTTGTTTGAATGGGGCAAATTGGATCATACCACGAGTAACTATCAACACCAAAGATAAAAATTCTAAAAAAATCATGTGCCACTTTGATTTCTTTTCTCTCAAATGTGAACCCTCCACATGAGAAAGACAAGGAAATATGGTCTTCTTTTTCTGATTGTGAATGGTTAAATTTGTAAGTTCTCCATCTTTTGTACATATTCCATTGCAAATACCCTCTTTGTCACATGTATTGGAAGTTTGTAGGGTTCTAGTGCTAATTCTTAAAACCTTAACACAGTGTATTCTTCCATGAAGAACCATTCAACCAATTTTATTTGACACAAAATTTGAGTGCAATCTCTACAAGACTCGGGAAATCTAGGCATTGGAGTTGTAATTTCATGATACATTGGTGCCAAAAAAAAGTCTACAAAATGGTTCTAGTTCTTTCTGTTATCATGCATCCTTATCTTAGGTATCTATTCATATATTAGACACTTTGTTCTATTCTGAGTCTTCTCATCAATCTTATAGACCTAAATATGAAGCTTGTTGGTCTCAAATATTGCATGATACTTTTCTAGAAGAAGATAACACAAGTAGGTTGTGAACCTAATCATTAGTAATTTTTTTTGGATGTATTGAACAACATGCTCAACAAAATTAAATATTACAGGTTCACTTACACAATGGGTCTAAAAAATCATTTCAAGAAGGTCGGTACCCACTTCCCTATTATTTTCAAATCCTAGTCAATATGTTAACAAGGAAACAATATACTGAACCCTTGGTGCAAAATTATTAAAATCATAAGGAGGATTATGATTTTGATCCAATAGAGCACCACACACTATTATGGCTTTGATAAATAAATCTTAATAATTTGTATCAATTCTAGCATATTCCCCTCCCTACTTTCCTAGGTCAATGTGGATGTTTGAGTTTTGTGCTTGAAACCCTTGGTCCAACAAATGAGAAAATTATCCCTCGGTTATGGATAAAATTTCTTGTTGATTATTTTATTGACAATTCATTTTCTATCTTCATCATAATTTTGGGTCCAAATCATAACAATTTATGGGCAAGGGAATACTCAAGTCACATTATGCATCCCAATCCAACATACCATGATACAATTTTATTTGTACTTATATTTAACATTATGTTAAAAATAGTATTTTTTACCCTGTTTGGATCTCTTTCCTTATTAGACAATGCATATCTAATTTATATGATTCTCTTAGTACCATGGATAACAGTATCATAAATATCATGGTATTCATTAGTGAAAAATGCTACTTTTAACAAGTTTGATTAAGTCTAGTTTTTCATGCACTTGGCTTTTAGTTGTACTATTTAATTTTCCCATTTCTCATAATGTTAATGGTTCAAAATAATGCTAGACAAATAGTAACTACAAGGTTGAAAATTCTAACCCACAAGTTGAACCCTTAATTATAGTTCTACAATATTTTATGGTAAACCACAAGATTCAAAAATTAAAAATGCAAGATGTAAATGTTCTGGATTTTACCTAGAATTTATATTTGAGTAGACTGGCATAGAAAGACTATTGTATTCCTCAATATAGTAGTTATTTATGAATCTCACTAGATTTACTAGTTTGTCCAATAATTGAAATACCAATATGAGTCCCTTAGTTTCAAAAATCTCAAAAGTTCAAAACCTAAAGGGAAAATTTTGTAGAATCGTGTTAGAATTTTATAAATTATTATTAATAACTATTCATAGCTATAGGGGAAAAAAAACATTATTTCTTTCTAAATTCTGAGGTTTAACAGACTATCATATCACACGTGTCACTTTTCTAGAATATTTTATAAGACTTTTAATCCTTTACAACTTCTTCTCGAAATACAACTTATTACACTTAATTAAGTTTACAATTACAATTTTAGAATTTAACTATTCTTAAATAAATGTTTATCGTCTACAGTACTACAACATTAAATGACACGCATCTTATTTCTAGTCGAAGTTTACATAAAATGTTTATCATTTGCACATTCGGCCCAAAATACACCTTACACCATTTATTTGTTCTCATCCAACGGATTTTGGTATTTTTTGTCAGTTTCTATGGGCCCCATTATCAATAGGATTTTTGCTAGTTTAGGAGGCCACATCACCTTACACTTCATCATCCCATGGTCCATAGCATTTCTTTCATGTGAAGACTAACATTAAATTGTGACACATGTCCCTCTTCTGGAAGAATCATATATAAATAACCATGTTTAACAATATAAATGTTTAACCATGTTCATGTTCAAGATTTAATAATTTATATTATAATATATAATAAATATAACATATTGATATAAATTATATATGATTCAAACTTTAATATTTAATTTTATTGATTTTGAAAATCAATGATAATAAATAATATAGAGTTTAGTGGCGGGTGTTTCTTTTCTGGACATAGTTTGGAAAAACTCTTTACCCTTCCCACATTTGGCTCGGAATAGACCTTAGTACTTACATCATTGTTCTTTGATCATTCAATGAACTACGGTCCATAGCATCCATTGTCATAAAGGAATTTGGACAATGGGTCTCATGGGTTTTTTGGATCTGTCACTTGACACGTATATGTGACACGTGTCACTTTTCTAGAGCATGGTTATGGAGATTTTTAACCCTCACAACTTCAACCCAAAATAGAGCTTACATCATCGATATGCAATCATCCAAACCCAACGTTCATCAAATTTTGTTCATTTTTCTTATACAATGTAATTATTAAGTATTTTAAAATTTTGAAAGATTATAAATAAAATATATTGATCAAGGTTACAATTTATAATATTTTATAAATTATAGAACATTTCCAATCATAGTCTATTTTAACAATTAATTAAAATAAATAATATAACCTATTGGACTATGCCAGTATATAATAATTTGTAGATAATTGCTAGAGGATTCAAGTCATGTGTAGGTGTACTACTTTCTTTTATGAAAGTATTTATCATTTCCAACTCTTACTACTCAACTAACTCTTAATTATTAACTAAGTTCTTGCTACTATATTGTAATTGAATTTTGTTAATGATTCACATAATATCACAGATACATATGTTTGGTTTATTTATAGATTAAAAAATTATTAACTTGATACGCATAATTTAAATTTTTCCCATAAACTATTATAGACAGTGACACAATTTTGGCCATTTCATTCACAAACTAGAATCTACTAAGCACAAAATAATGAAACTACAATCCTTTTTGAATCTATAAAAGGAAAATTGACATGAACTTGAAGTTGCAAAATTTTCATTATTATGTTCTGCAAATTTACTATAGTCAACTATCAAAGTATCTCCAAAAATTTAAAGCCAAAATGAGGGAGGTTACGAGGAACTAGCCAACAAAAAAACTACTAGGGTACTAGAAGTGGAATAGTGGTATGATGGTATCCAAAAAATAAAACAAAAAGTGGATACCTTCATTTAAAAGTACTAGACCATAGGGTGACAGATCATGGATAACCCTAAGGATCTTCCCCTCTATCTAAGTAGAATTCTCCAGAGAGGATAAGCTTTAAGAATTCATTGAGTCATTCGTAGTTTGTAAAATCATCTAGGAGAAACCATTTCTAGAGTAAATCCCTAGCAATCCGTGCCCATTTCCTATGTTGCATCAACTACTTAGCATTTAGGTTAAAAATATAAGGTTTCTTGGCCACATTTTGGCCATGCTAAAGAAGCTTGGATAAATACTTGCCCAAGAGATCCCCACCCCTGTTTATGAAAATATGAAAAAACATGAGCATTGTCCCCCAAGAAATATTCTTTGAACATCTTCCCTAATAGAATCAATATATCCAGCTTGTCTCCTTTGAGGTCTAGAAGAGATAGCAAAAAATAGGATGTAACATTCATGTTAATTCGGTATCTATCAATATTTTGTAGAAACTCTGAGCCCAACACCATCCTCACAACCTCATTTGTAAAAGACCCAACTTACTTACAGATTGATCTTCAAGGGTTGTGTTTGAGACCAAGCACAAAAATGCCTTCTATTCTTCCTCATATGTGCTTCTCAACTCAATAGGAGTGTCCATCTATAGAAATATGAATATCAAATTATATAGCCTAAAGCCCTAAACTAGAGGTAGAATTTAAACCACCAAAAAATCTAGCACTTCATCTACCAAAGGAAAATTGAATAAGAAAGAAGCATAGATCATCTATGAATAGCCCTTGATACTAGCAATTCCTTCTATAGCCCTCTTAATTCCTTTGTCCTTTAATCATTTTTAAACCTTTCGTATCTATCTCTAAATATTTCCCATAAATGCATGACTGTGTGAAATTGGTAATATCATTGGTACCACTACCAAATTGGAATTCATGCGTGTTGAGTGGATCATAGTTAGAGAATGTCAGTGATAAGACATTTATTTCTTAATAAATGTTGATTAGGATTGTGCAAAATTATAGACCCTAGACACCTAACCTACTAACCATTTGTAATTGACAATCAAGGTTAAGGTGTGGGGTTGAGATTTGATACGTGTCTCGATTCTAGAGACTTTCTGGAGAATTATACTTCCTTCAGAAATTTGGATCGAAATAAAACTTCATTTGTTGATATACGATCATTGAATGGTCTTAAATAATATATTAAAATTTATAAAATGATGGATGCTAGGTATGTGTCGATGTGGTCGCGCTTATTGATCCCATCATGCAAAGCCTGTACACAAGTTGGAAACAAATAAAGGCATTATTCCCTCGACACAATGTTGCATGAATTATATCTCTGATCAATCGTCATTTGGCATCTAGGCCCACATGACGAGTCACAACCCTTGAAAGTGGCTATTAATAGATAAGAAAAATGTCAATAAAATCGCCAATAAAATATTTATTTTTCCATAAATAATAAAATATTAGCCAATAAAATTAAACAATTTTCAAATGGTTGATAAGATTGGTCAATACAATTACATAATTTTCCCTTTGCACTAATTTTTTTTCCCATACACTTATATATTTTTTCCTTTAAAAGAAAAATATTTGCCTTATACATTATATGTTTTACCCCACATTAATGAGGTATTCACAAGTATTTTATACCTAAATGGTAAAATACCTTAAGTAAACTAGAATATGAAATGCAAGAAACTCAAATAACTATTATACCAAGAGATAAAAGTAGTTTAAATATGAGAAATAAAAGAGCTAACCATCACAATTAATAGTGAAACTCTAAAAACTCACCACCCAAGACACATGCGTGGGTTAGGGATAATAGTGCAAGTATATGATGTTGGAATGACGCATGCACATATTGTAAGGGAAGAGTATAGAGATTGTTAGAAAAAAACTAGGAAGCTAACAAAAAAAACTAGAATAACAAAATGTAAAGTGAGATAATAACAAAATTTGATATATATAACTAAGATAAAAATATAATGGAAATACAAATTTAAAGACATAATATAAATTACAACCAAAGAATGAGGTAGAAGAATCCCAAGGAAGAGCTTCACTTTCTACTTCCAAAAATCCCATGCACATGAGGACAATGGAAAGTGTTGGGTGGCTATTTAGAGGCGTGCCTTAGTTAGATCTCTATTTTGGTATTTCCACCTATATTGCAACTAAATAGACAAGATAAAAAGTGAGATAATATTAGAGACAAGTGGATAATTGATAATATTGCAAGATATTGATAAAGAAGTATGATATGATAATCTAGATACAAGATAAAGTAGTATGAATAATTTGCATTCACCAAAAGGAAGTGAAAGCTTGATGAAATGAAGGCAAGGATGGCTGAGAGATTCTAACAAGTTCTCAAAATACAACATGAAGCTCAAACGTGATGAGAAAGATATGAATATAAAGCATGAAGGAAATGAGAAATGGGGAGAGATCAAAAAAGAACACACGAGGATAAAAATGTGAGTGAAGAAAACCAAATGAAGCCTAAAACTTGGATTATAATAGAAAAGGTCAAATCTTCAACATCATTGGGTGGTGGAATGAGTTTTTTACTGTACAAGGGTGGTAGTTCTAATACTTCAATGACTCACAACAGATGTGCAAATTTGCAAGATGAGTGTGCATCACACAGGCATCTTTGCAACATGTTGAGCCTATTAGGTCATGTTGATAAGATTCTTAGAGGATGGTGACAAGGCTAAGTGGAGGGTGATATAAAGTTTAGCATGAAATTTCCTATTTAGGCTAAGGTAGGGACATTTTGTATTGGTAAATTACACAAGGGTGCAAATTTATGATATTCACAAGGTATTCTCATACCATGTGAACTTTCCAATTTTATTGATGCTTAAATATTTATGTTGATATTAATATATGCAAAAATGAGCAAAATATTACACATTTATTCATTATCCTCTTAATCAATGCAAACGATGATCAACAACACATATTAAATTATATTTATGTTTTCTTGATCGATTATTAGTATCTCTTGTGGGTGTATTGAATAAGTAGTAGTCAAGATCCCAACTTTGGCCTTAACCATTAAGAATAATAAATATATCCTTATTCCTATAGTTTTTGCATTGTATTTATTTCTTCGTAGGACCCTAAATCGCCCATAGTCAACAATAATGTGACACATTGTAAACTTGTCATATTTATATTGTAAAACTACTTATGGTCATAGTTTGTCTTGCTCCTTTTAAACACATTTTGGGAAAAAATATTATATTATGTAAGATGTGTGATGTGAAATGGTAAGCATAGTAGTTCATAAGTTATTATGGATAAACATAAGCTATATGGAATAGAATAAAAATTGTTTGTAAAACCATTAAGCAATTACCTCCAAATGTAAAGTCATATATTAAGTCATGGTATACTAGTAGTACTAAGAGGTCAATTCAACATGAAAATATCTAGATTAATAATTATGTGTGTTTAGAATGAGAACACTAAAGCTCAACATTATAAGGTAAAACATAAAATATTAAAAAATGATGAAAATATTATAAACATAGAATCTACTATATGAAAATGATAAATAAACAAAAAAGATATACACACAGCATTATCATTATAGTTAACATATAAATGAAATCTTGTAGCATCATTTAAATTATTTTCAAATACAAGATCTTGGAAGAAAATAAATGTGATAAACTACAAATTTAAAAGCTAAAGAGATCAACTAATATTGTAAGAGTTTTAAAGGTGACTTTTGATTTTTATTGAAAGTTTAAGAGGTATTATGTGCATAGCAATAAACCACCTTTTATATCAATTGATGTTTGAATGTTTAATTTCCATCCATTCTCATAGATTTATATACATTAAGATATATGATCATTTTAAGAATTTTCACATAGAAAAAATGTAATACTGAAATATCCATAATGATTTTCAATCTAATTTTGTGTCAATTTTAAACAGATATCTTAATACACACAGGTGCACACACATACAAATGACCAAATCTTATATAGAGTTTATTTCTTTAACTTTATATACCAGTACACATCCATACTTTCAAATATTTCAGCCCCACTTTATTCTAATGTACACGATCTAACACATTTTATCTTCATTGATAATTTATGGTACACTATTTAGTTATATTGACATAACCATTAGCTAGTCATATTTAATAGTTTGCCAATTTAACATTATAACCGTACAATCACAAACATGACTTCGGAATTTAAAATTGAAAGGCTTAAATTTAACTCGATAATACATTTATTTTGACAGCCGATAGAAACATGTTTCATGGCAATAATGATATCCGTGTACTGCATTCAGTGGACCAATATAACTGTTTCACTCAACTTTATTTATTCCTCTTTAACAGTCGAATGCGTTGCTTTTGAGATGCTGGTATTCTTTTAAGATAGTGTTTGAAAGATGCCTTCCGATGATAAGAAGAATGCAAAATTCTTACCAAACTTTCTTTAGACGGCTTTCGAGGGGCCAGACCTGTTTTATTTAACTTTATTTATTCCTCTTTGTCCAGAGATGTCCAAGGCCATCAATGCTTTACTTTATTCTTTATTCGACTATTGTATTCCACTCAGGCAAATAAATCATTGTCTTGATAATTCAGCAGACAAAATATCCCTACTTCTTGAACCAGTCAATTGCACGGCGTTAAAGCCACATATAATAGTTCTAACCCCACAAAAATGCATTTTTGCTTTAACAAGTTTAGCATATTGATTTTTTCTACCATTTTTTTCCCAGAAGATATGCTCTTGTTTTTCTAAATTTCATGAAGATTTCAATCAAATTTGCTTTAGTCCTAATAGACAAGAGGTAATTCTATCTAACATTTACTTTCAGAAGATGTTTTATTGTTTAAGTGTTAACATACTATTTTTTTTTCTTTAGATTTTCTAAATATTTTATTGGCAATTATTTTATTACAAATATGTAAGAAACAATTCTCCTGACACTTATCTAATATATGTTCTTCATTGTGTTCAATTAAAACATTTAGGTATATATATTTTATAAAAGTATTCAAATTCTCCAAAGAAATTTAATATTTAACGGTCACCTTTATCTACTAGCTAATATATACTCTATATTTAAAATACGTCAATGTATGAGGCGTTGAACTTTTTCAACTTTAATTCTTTCTCTATATTAAATCTGAATGATGAAAAAATGATGCATCTCCACGTATTTTAAATATAGAGTATATAAAAGCTAATAGCAACCACAACACACATAACAACTTAAGTAAAGTATTTTAATTAGGGTTAACATTTAGCGTTATAATTTATATCACGGTCGGGGTTAGGGTTTAGTGTTAAGGTTGAGTTTATGGTCATGGTTACAAATAGGATTATGGTTAGGGTTTGGATTATGATTATAATAGGTTTCAGTTTATGAATAGCGTTTTGATCAATATTAAAGGCAGTGTTGGAATTATTATTAGGGTTGGGATTAGAATTATAATTAAGTTAAGGATAAATATTTAGATTTGGTCAGGGCTATGGTTCGGATTAGGATTAAGGTTAAGATTAGTATTATGATTAGGATTTGGTTTAGGTTTATGATTATGGTTAGGGTTTAGAATTATGGTTAGGTTTAATATTAGATTTTAGGGTTAGGGTTTACTATAAAGGTTTACTATTATAAGTTGAATAAATTAATATAATTAGGGTTAGGGTTAGCATCTAGAGGTACATTTTATATCATGGTTAGGGTTACTATTAGGGGTACAATTTATATCATGGTTAGGGTTATCAATAAGGTTAGAGTTTGGTTTAGATTTATTGTTATGAAATATATACTATATATAAAATATGCCTAGGTGTATCGAGGCATTGAATTATTCCAACTTCAATATTTTTTTTTAATAAAAAAGTGACAAAGCAATTATATTGTAATATTTTATAACTAGTTTAAGGGACTCCTCAGATAATGGACTAGAAAGAAAACTCCAATTCATAGTCGATGTACAAAATGTGATCAAAGTACCTAGAATCTACCTCGAACAATAAATTTTACAAAATATAATCAGCTGGACAAATACATTTGCCAAATGAAAATTAAAGTCAACATGCATAAGTTTACAAATGACAAAAAACAAGGATCATCATATAATATATGTAGCAACAGATGTCATCTTTGCCAAAAAACTCTATAATAAGTGTTTGCACAAAATTCCAATGGGCCTATCAGAGTATGTCGCTCATGCTGATAAGGACATCAGAATAATATAAGACATCATGAAAGAAAAAAATAGCTTTCTGGATACTCGATGAGCCCTATAGTATCATCGGTGTAACATAGAATCCTACAGGTAGTCAAAGACATTTTCTCCTTCCGCTACAAATTCTCAAAGGAGAGGGTTTTTTCCAATATTCAGCTCGAAATGTATCGTGGGTCATAGATGTCTTGATCATCTTGTAGTGATTGTTAGCTAATGACGAAAGTCGAGGGCCCCACTCTAGACACATGTCCTCTTTCTAGAGAATATTTTCAAAAGGAGGAGGTCCTCTCTCAATTCAACCCGAAATAGATCTTGGTCGTGAATCTTATGCTCATTCTATAGTTGTCTATAGTCGATGATGAATGCTGATAGTCCCACTCAAGACACATGTCTTCTTTCTAGAGAATTTTTCTAAAAGGAGGTTATTCCTCAAATCGGCTTGAAATGCTTTGTGGGCCCTTCATCTGAAGTTCATCCAACGACTGTTAATAGTTGATGACGAGTGTCATGGACCCCACTTACTTTTTCCATAATAAAGTCATGAAGTCGATCAAAAGAGGAAGAAGAGAGATGACACCACTGACAAAGGGAAGTAGTACTCTTTCCAAAACTCTAAAGGAAAGACTAAAAGATTTTAAGTTATCAGCAAGGACTTCAATTTTTTATTCAGGTGAATGATGAAAAAATTAAATGCCTTGATACATCTCAATGTATTTTATATAGAGTATATATCTAGTAGTTCAACAGCTATGACTCATGTAACTTTTGAATAGATTAATATGCTTACAATTAGAATTTGACGTGTATCTAGGGTAAGGCTTAGAATTATAATTAGGGTTAGGATTTAGGTTAGAGTTATGATTACGATTAGATTTACAATTATGGTTACACTTAGAATTAGGGTTAGGCTTTGACTTAGGGTCCATATTAGGGTTTGGTTAGGGTTAGGATGATAAATAGAGTTAGGTTTTAGGGTTATTGTTATTATTTGAATTATGTTTAGGGTTATGGTTAGATTTATATTTTTTATTAGTGATATAGTCAGGTTTAGGGTCATTATTAGTTTCAAAAAATTGCTAGGGTTAGGGTTTGGGTTGGGTTATGCTTATAGTTAGACTTTAAGATTATTGTTAGGGTTTAGGTTGGAAGTACAATCAGGGTTAGGGTTAGAATTATGGCTACATTTAGGATTAGGATTGTCATTATAATCAAGATTTAGGTTAATATTATGGTTTAAATTATGGTTAGGGTTAGAATTAGGATTAGGTTTTAGGATTAGTGTTATAATTAGAATTGGGGTGTAGCATTAGGATTACAATCAGGGTGTAGGTTAGGGTTAGGATTAGTGTTAAAAGTTAAGATAATGGTTAGGAAGAGGATTTACATCATGGATAATATTATGCTTAGGTTAGGATTTCTATTATGGTTTAAAGATTAAGGTTTAAGATTATGGTTAGGTTAAAGGGGTTTACATCATGGTTAGTATTATGGTTAGGGTTGTGGTTTTAATTTAAGTTCAGATTAGGGATTAGGGTTTAGATTAGTATTATTGTTAGGTTTAGGGTTTACAACATGATTAGTATAATCACTTGAAAAATGGAGAAGATCATTTAAGTGAGAAATCAAGGCAAAGATCAACATAATTAAATGTAATTAAATCAAATCAAGATCAAATCGAAGATAAATTGCAATTGAACATTAATCCAAAATTAATTGAAAATCAAAAGCTATAAAATCAATTTAAATCGAATAAATCATGATAAATCAATAAATTGTGTAATTAATCTAATTAATTACATAGTTCAATTTGAATCAAATCAACCCATTCAAGGGGTACACATGGCTAAACAAATTAAATAATATCAATTGATGAATTCCTATTTTCTCTCAACACCACATGGGAGGAAAAAGCCTTAACCAATAGGAATTGAGAACCAAGCTCACATGGATCTAGCCTAAAATGAATCTCAATCACTCAAGTGGAGGATGAATCTTGTGCACCCATCTTGTCTTTTTGTCCCAAGCTTTGAGGACAATCCATTTAAATTGTCTCCAAAGGGTGGAACCAAGGGCTTAACCCCAACTCAATCATGACCAACTCAACTAGACCCCCTACCTTTGCCAAAATCTATAAAAGAAAGGCATAATTCACTCATAATTCATCCATAAATATGAGAATAGCATCAAACCTCTTGCAAATTAGAGCTAGAAAGGCAAATATAGAACCTAGTTAGCATTTCACTTTGGAATTAATTGTTTTAGCTTGCTTTATCATATCATTCTCATTCTAGGACTATCACTAATGGAGGTTTGCTGAGAGCTTCATCATTAGCATCCCTAGCTAGAGATCTATAAAGTGTTTAATTGTCAATTTTTTAGCTTAAATAAATTTCTATTTGTGGTAATTTAGTGTTTATTTTGAATTATTGATGATACTAACCCTATTCAGATGGTGACCCCACAATAGTAGGTTACACTTTTTTAGACATGCTGATTTTTGCTGAAATAACACATTTTTAATAAAATATGATGATTTAAGCTTTGAGAGGTCTTATCTAAAGAAATTAATCACAAATGGTTAGCACAAAGCCTATTACATTAAAAAAACATTGATATAACACCTATACTCCTAATTCATACCTATAATGGAGTCTCCTTCGCACCTATTAAAATGCTGACAAAAAATCACTTCGAGTTTATGTTTTGGAACATCAAATGAATCCATTTGACAAACCTATCTATGTAGTAAGGTACTACTAAGAAAAATATTTCCAATGATTGTAATGTTAATATATAGTAAGTTTATTATGACTTTGTATTTTTAGTTTTACTAAACATAGATATTTCACCGTATGTCTACCTCTATATTTGATGCTTATGGAAAAATATTAAATGAGAGAAAAAAATTTCTAAAAAATATATATGCATTAGGTTTTGAAGTTCTCTTTCAATAAAAAAAAACAAAAATGAAATTGGACAAATACACGACAAGTTATAAGCTATGTAGTCAACATAAGTCAAAATTATAGTTTAGTCAACTTCAAATGTTAATAAAATATACAATAATCTTGATAATGCCATCAAAATAATTGCATGCCTTCCATATGGATGTTACAAAACTAAATTAGAAATAATCACATTGATACCTATTTTAGAAAAAAAATTATGCTCTATGAAAACAATGTAACTATTTGAAAATGACATTTTTAGCAACATACCAATTTTCGTGGGAGAAAGAAAAAACCATTCAAATTAATTCAAAAATAAAAATAAAAAATATATTTAGAATCTAGACAGGAAATCTTAAAGGACTCTAATTTACTTCATCTTCCAATTTCAAATGGTTTAATGACAATATGCATCCAAACCTAAAAAAAAATTTCAAAATGTAGAGTTCAGTGTCCGTTCAGGCAAAAAAGTCTATCCCACTATTGTGGGTTCACCCATCATGAAGGTACAAATTATATTACACAAAATGGCACCCACCATGGGGCATTAGGCCTCATTTTTCCAAAAATCCAGAAAATTTCATGTTTTCAATTTTTTTCATGTTTAACTCTATGTTTTGTAGGTGAAACAACACGTTTAACACCTTTTGCAATGCTTTTACCAGGTTTTCCAGCACTTCAAAGCTTTGAAACAATGCTTTGATGATAAATTTTTGTGCCTTTACACAGGATTTCAGTGCGTTTGATTCCTTCTAATCACCTTAATCATTTTTTTCTAAAATTTGACAAAGAAGGCTTAGATTCAATTTTATCTTTATTTTCTTCATTTTTGGTAGTTGCGTTGGCTATCTTGTTGGAGGAAAAACACATTGGAAAGGAACGATCGCAACTAGGTGAGCATTAAAAATGAAAAATCAATAAAAAATGCCGCTAACCTTTGCTAGCTTCTTTTCAAGGTAAGCCTAAACTTAGTCATTTTTTTTTTGCTTAAATTGTGGCTTCATCATTTTCAAATTTTAGTAATTAAAATAGCCTATTATTTTTTGAGGAATTAGACATTAGGCCTATGCTCTTCACTTTATAAGTGAATCAAAATGCCAAAAGTGTTGAACTCCTTGATTAAAAGAAAGGTTAAGTAAATTAAGCACTAAATTTGATCAACCCCTTGTTTGTAGAAAAGAGTAGAAATACTCGATTCTCTTTAGTTAGTGGGTTTGGTAATTGAACATTGTTAAAAGTGTTTGGGAATTGATAAGTAGATAGGGATATTCTCTTAACCTTTTTGGTGAATCAAACTCCCACAACGTATCTCTTTATTCCACTTTATTACTTTCAAATGAACATGCTAGATCTATAGTGGGCTCACCTCCTGAGATTTGCCATAATAAGGCCGGTGAGAGGGACAACCCAAAGTGGGATACAATCACCTTTTCCATGATCATCCAGCCCACTATACAACAAAATTCATATATCCTTAATAGGGTGTGTGACAAAAGGGTGTTAAATTTTTGAACTTCCTAGAGTAGTCCTTCGGGATTGCGCAAAACTCTGACATACCGGTGGTGGGAAGCTTCTTAATATACTTGGAGGATGAAAGTTTAATATCCATTTTGAATGGGATATTGATTAAAAACCTTGTTAACTTAGCAAAGACTACCTTATAGAGCCATGTTTACAAACCAAATCTTGAGTTAGGTAGATTGCTTGAAGTGTCTTTTTGTGCAAAAACCCATGATAGCGTCCTTGAAAATTCAAACACTTTTTGTGTAGAAGGTTAAAAAGAACAAGTGTACTTGTGGTTGTTGTGTTTGAAAAATACATAGAAAAAGTAAGAGACATCCATTTGAAAACTCATCTTATATTTTTAAAAAACTCTTCATAAATATCAATAATTACCAAATTGAGGATCAATTTGAAATCAAACTTTGTTGAATGTCGGTTTCTACACGTTCTCACAAACTCAAATTATCTTTATGAGAAGACAATACTTGCATTGCAAACGAGGTCCCTGATTTTGAATATCAAGGTCTTTTCAACAAGCACGTCGAAGGGGATAGTCTCCCAAATCTATTTGAAAAAAGACTTGAATCAATGGATCGAAACTCCATGTTTCACAATTACCATCATGGTGGAAATAATGATAATATTAACAACACAAACCAAGAACCTAAAGAAACACTTGAAGAAAGGGATAATAGAGTGGCTCAAGATACTGATTTTCTTGAATTCATGGACAAACTAATAGATAGGGATAGGGAGAAATTTTTCCTAACCCTAGCCCAAGTAGGGGTAAAGCTCCCACATGATTATTATGTGGATCAACTCAAGAAAAGAAAAGAAGAGGAAAACCCGATGAATGCTATGACTCAACAACTAAAAATGTTCGAAGCACAAACAGACTTAATGAAAAAGGGCACTGAGCCTAAACCTTTCTCTATAGAGGCCTTGTGTCCATTCCCTTTCAAAAAGAGCTTAGTCATGCCACCTTTTCCTATCAATACAATTTTTCCTAAATATGATAAATACATGGGTAAATCAGACCGATAGGATCACCTTAGAGAGTTTTGTGCTCTAAGTATTGAATTTATGCATAACACCATGTACTTAATGAGAATTTTTCCAAGAAGTTTGAGAGGGCAAACCATGGAATGGTTCTCTAAACTTTCACAAGGGATCAATACTTTTGAGGAATTAGGCTCTAAATTTGTAACTCATTACTCCTACAACATCGAACATGAGATTACCATGCTAAAACTATGTGAATATTTCTTAGGATTCCTTCAAAGGTGGACAACCATTTTCACAAGGTACCCACGAAGTATCCCTGAAAAGGAGAAGATGGATATATTTATGAATAATTTAAATATGGAGATGAACTATAGGCTCCAACATCAATGTCCCCTTACATTCGAAAAAAATATTAAGAATGGGATTAAGATTGAAGATGTATTAGTCAAAACAAGAGAAATTAAATTGTTTAAAGACAACAAACCCTACACTAATACTAGTAATATTCATTATATATCTAATTATACCAACAATAAAGGAGCCAAAAATCAAAATGACAAACCTAAACTATGGTTGAAGAATAATAACAAAAATCTTGTGAATGATGGCGTTGTGGAAGCCCATACCTTGAAGGCTACCCCATTTAACTTATCAAGTGGAGAAAATTCAATATATAATGTGAATCAAATGAATAAAGCTCATTTTTAGAATGCCAATTACAATAACAACAACAACAATACTAATAATAATCCCTTCAATAATGCTAATGGAACCAAGCCTAAATCCTTCTTTTCCACTTATCAAAAGAGAAAATTCACCTTCTTAGGTGAATCATTAGAAAATGAGCTGACTTTAGTGGCCAATAATTACTCTACCTGAGTTAAGGCCCTATGAACCCCAAATTAAGCCGAATTGGTGGAATGATGCTCACCATTGTGAGTATCATTGAAATAAGGGTCATAAGACCAATGAATGAATGAAGCTAAATTTTTTGGTGAAAGAGGTCTAATTGATGATGGGAGAATCAAGGTTGAAGGGCCCCAAAACAATGAAGATCATACGGCCTTCAAAAACCCCTTTCTAAACAATGAAAAGGGTGAGTCATCAAATAATAACCAAAATAATAAAAGGGGTAATGAGAAAGTCAACTTTTCTCATACCTATGATAACACAATTAATGCTTTAAGTGGTGATAAAAGAACCATAAATGTTATTGTGGTAAAAGAGAAACCAAGGGAAACAACATCTAATGTTGTAACTAGTGGGAAAGCTTCAAATATTAATCTACCTATAAATGCTCCAAGAATTGTTCTACCAAATCAAGCCTCATCTTCATCATCAAAACAATATAATTTGGTAGATCAATTACAACAAACCCTTGCCCAAATATCTATTTTAGAATTTCTCAAACTCTCACCAACTCACAAGGAAATTCTAGAAATGGCCTTGGTGGAGATGAATGTACCTCTAAATTTGGAGGCAGACAAATTTCAAAATATGGTGGGACATCTTATTGCACCTCATTGACTATCTTTTTTAGAGCAAGATGAAATGCCATTGAATCACCCACAAAACTTGCCTTTGCATATAGAGGTTCTAATTCACAAGCATAGGGTAAAAAGAGTCCTTATTGATGGAGGGGCCGGCCTAAATATTTGTACCCTAAACTTGGTGAAAGCCTTAGGATTTTCTGAGGAGGCTATTGACCCAAAGAAAAAGATAACTATAAAAGCCTACAATGATGAAGAAAGAGCTTCTAAGGGTGTCATAATACTTCCTATTAGAGTTTTCCCAATACAAAAAGAAACCATTTGTCAATTCCTAGACCTGAGGCCAACTTATAATATCTTACTAGGGAGATTGTGGATTCATGAAATGCAAGCCGTGCCTTCTACCTATCACCAATGTCTTAAATTCTTGTATCTAGGGCAAGAAATCATGGTAAGCGGGGACTCAAACCCCTTTCAATATTTTAATAACGTAAGGCCTATCAATGATTCTCTAGTCTAGCATAATGTAGAAGGGTCCATACCGCTAAGAATATAGTAAGGTCAAAGTTCTAAAGATCTCCTATCTTTAAAGGGAAAAGAAAAAGAAGAAAAAGAAGAAGTTGTTGTTGAAAACATCCAAAGTTCCACTAACCTAGCTACATCAACAAAAGGGAAAGAAAAGGTTAGTGAGGAGAGTACTCTTGAGAAAAAGAAAGAAGACCAAGATAGATCCATTCAAATCTACACTAAGCATGCTCATTACCAAAAGATGGACCTTATGATGAGAAACTTTGAGAAACAATGTAAAATCAAACAAAAGGGAGTAGGTGGATACTCCTTATCCATGATGGACATACCCTTATCTCTAAAATCATATGGAAAGAAATCTAATTTTCCTCATAAATATAATGATCACTTTGTGAGAGTTAATACATCATCATTCATGGAGGAAGAAGACAATGAAATCCTAAACTGGTTATACAAGGATGAAGAATAAAGCACCCATGAGAAACGCATACAAAATATAAGCATTCCCACACATCAATATGGAAAAGGATTTCAAATGATGAAAAAATGGGATACAAAGGACAAGGAACTTTAGGAACAAGAAATGAAGGACTCCTTGAACCCATTGAAATGACATGGAGAGATAGCAAAGAAATGACAAGATTAGGCTACCTAGAACAAGGGTATACTCAAAAGAACTATCCTAAAGTCTATGATCAAATATTACAATTAGAGTCCCATAGTGATGAAGAATCAAATGATTGGGAATGGGATACATTGTCCAATGAATCATATCAAGATAAAGGTATTTATGTCATTCATACTTACACTCCTAGCAAAGGGAAGGAATCAATTGCAAAATCAAGTCATAATCAAGCCTCAAGCTCAAGACAATTGGTCCTAGATAATGTACCAATACAAGAAAAAACAACATTTATGTTAGGAATGAATGCTTGGAAATAATTTCTGTAGCAATTATTGTTGCATTCATGACTATGATTGTCATTGATGTCAACACATTGATCTTCTGGAGACTCGCAGAGAAGTAGACAATGTTTTGATTAGCGCACATGATATATTGAGAATAATGATATGTGATGTTGAGGTTATGTTCTTTGATATATTGTATGTATATGGTTAAGAGCTCAAGTCTGTACGGCATGTACGGAAAATGTTATAAGCATTTTGGTGGAAGCAGTATTCAGGCAGTGTTCCTAAGTAGCGGTTTGTGGAAATTGGATGATATCTCCTAATCGGGATGGAATATTGTTTTACATAGTTAAAGGGATGTTAGAGACACATTGATAGTGATGAGGTTCACTAAAAAAATTTTGTGCTCAAATGAGTGAAGATTTATTCCATTTGGAAGATGACAAATTTATGTAATTTTGATGTAGTGTGTGGAATATTTTATTTTATAATTGTATGCCAACTCATTTGTAATTATTTGAGCATGGTATAAAGGAAGGAATGTTTTTTCTTATTGTGATATAGTAGTGGTAATGTGAAAGTAATGAGAGCATTGTATGGTTGAATGTGAATGTATGCATGAAGTGAAGAAGAGAGCCAATTCGGTTGTGAAGGAAGACATGCGAAGTAAAGAGATCTGTAATTGAGATTTGGTGTAGCAGTGAGTGCAATTTTTACATAGTGAGAAGGAGGTAATTTATTTCATATTATTCTACTGAATAATCTTAAGGTCAGTTGGACAGTGTGTTCAGTGATCTTACCCTGAAGCTGTTTGGGCAGTGGGTCCTTCTATCTTCCATAACTGCTAACAGGGTTAGAATCTTTTAACAGGGATTCAAAATCTCCTAACAAGGATTTATATGTACTAAATGTATTTCATAAGAATCCTAAAAGAGTCCATCCTTTCACAAGGAATATTAATATTAGTGAATCTTTTGTGGGCATCATTCCCATCAAGGTTTACTCTTTGATCAAGAGGTTTCCTAGTCAACATATCTTGTGTCATTATGTTATTATGTATGAATATCTTTCTATGGTTGGTAATTATATTACTTACATGGTTAAATGCTATTGAAATTGATAAAAGTTATAATTATCAGATAACTGATTCACCCCCCCCCCCTCTCAATTATCTTGGTGGACTTTACTTTCTGAAAATTGGTATCAGAGCAGCAGGTCCTTGAAAGAAAAGTTTAACAGCTTAAGGAGATCCATGGAAAATTTCAAGAAAGAAAGCCCTAAATTTGATGGAGTAAATTTTGATAGTTGGAAAGAAAAGATGAAGACACATCTACTATGTTTAGGACCAGGTTATTGGTTGGTTACAAAGAATGATAAGACTATCATTGAAGAAGATAGTCTTGAAACAAGTTCTAAAGATGAGGTAGATCTATTCATGTGTAACATACTTGCAAGAGAAGCACTTTTGACAGCACTTTCAGAGAATGAATACAGTCAGGTAAAATGTTTGAAAAAATCTCATGAAATTTGGAAAGCTTTACACTCTACTTTTGAAGGTGATGAACATGCAAAGAGAGCTAGATTACATAATTGGATATGTGCATTTGAAGATATTAGAATGATGGAAGATGAATCTGTTAGAAGCTATATTGGTAGAATGTCAAAAATTGTTGCAGGGATAAAATCTTGTGGAGGATCAAAGATAGAGAATGAAGTGATATGGAAAATTCTAAGGACATTGACTCCTGTATTTAAGCACACAACACAAATGATTGAACAAGTTATACCTTGTACTCCAAACTTTACAAGAGAAACTGTTCTTGGAAGATTGGAAGTAGTAGAGATGAACCTGAGGTTATTAGGAGACTTACCTAGAATGGAGACATCATTCAATGCTCTTAGTGTGCGTCCTACTTTGTCAAGAAGTACCAGTCTGAGTGGAGATTATGCTAGTAGCAGCAGATCTAGAAATGAAGAAGATAAGAAGATTGAAGAAGGTATTGCCTTGCTTGTAAAAACATTATATGATACATTTTTTTCTCCATTCATGGTACTTTAATGATTATTCTATGTTTTTTACATTCGATAACGTGTGATTAACTTAGATAAAGATGGAGTTTGAAAGTGGCCTTACGATGATAAGAAGATTACAAAAAATTCTTACCACGCAACTTTCTTTAGACGGCTTTCGAGGGGCCAAACCTGTTTTATTTAACTTTATTTATTCCTCTTTGTCCAGAGATGTCCAAGGCCATCAATGCTTTAATTTATTCCTTATTCGACTATTGTATTCCACTCAAGAAAATAAATCATTGTCTTGATAATTCAGCAGACAAAATATCCCTACTTCTTGAACCAGTTAATTGCACGGCGTTAAAGCCACATATAATAGTTCTAACCCCACAAATATGCATTTTTTCTTTAACAAGTTTGGCATATTGATTTTTTCTACCATTTTTTTCCCAGAAGATATGCTCTTGTTTTTCTAAATTTCATGAAGATTTCAATCAAATTTGCTTTAGTCCTAATAGACAAGAGGTAACTCTATCTAACATTTACTTTCAGAAGATGTTTTATTGTTTAAGTGTTAACATACTATTTTTTTTTTCTTTAGATTTTCTAAATATTTTATTGGCAATTATTTTATTACAAATATGTAAGAAAAAATTCTACTGACACTTATCTAATATATGTTCTTCATTGTGTTAAGTTAAAACATTTAGGTATATATATTTTATAAAAGGATTCAAATTCTTCAAAGAAATTTAAGATTTAATGGTCACCTTTATCTACTAGCTAATATATACTCTATATTTAAAATACGCCAATGTATGAGGTGTTGAATTTTTTCAACTTTAATTCTTTGTTTATATTAAATGTGAATGATGAAAATATTTAATGCCTAGATGCATCTCCACGTATTTTAAATATAGAGTATATATTAGCTAGTAGCAACCACAACACACATAACAACTTAAGTAAAGTAATTTGATTAGGGTTAACATTTAGCGTTATAATTTATATCATGGTCAGGGTTAGGGTTTAGTGTTAAGGTTGGGTTTATGGTCATGGTTATGCATAGGATTATGGTTAGGGTTTGGATTTGGGTTTGGATTATGATTATAATAGGTTTCAGTTTATGAATAGCGTTTTGATCAATATTAAAGGCAGTGTTGGAATTATTATTAGGGTTGGGATTAGAATTATAATTAAGTTAAGGATAAATATTTAGATTTGGTCAGGGCTATGGTTCGGATTAGGATTAAGGTTAAGATTATTATTATGATTAGGATTTTATTTAGGTTTATGATTATGCTTAGGGTTTAGAATTATGGTTAGGTTTAATATTAGATTTTAGGGTTAGGGTTTACTATAAAGGTTTACTATTATAAGTTGAATAAATTAATATAATTAGGGTTAGGGTTAGCATCTAGAGGTACATTTTATATCATGGTTAGGGTTACTATCAGGGGTACAATTTATATCATGGTTAGGGTTATCAATAAGGTTAGAGTTTGGTTTAGATTTATTGTTATGAAATATATACTATATATAAAATATACCTAGATGTATCAAGGCATTGAATTTTTCCAACTTCAATATTTTTTTTAATAAAAAAGTGACAGAGCAATTATATTGTAATATTTTATAACTATTTTAAGGGACTCCTCAGACAAAGGACTAGAAAGAAAACTCCAATTCATAGTCGATGTACAAAATGTGATCAAAGTACCTAGAATCTACCTCAAACAATAAATTTTACAAAATATAATCAGCCGGAGAAATACATTTGCCGAATGAAAATCAAAGTCAACATGCATAAGTTTACAAATGACAAAAAACAAGGATCATCACATAATATATGTAGAAACATATGTCATCTTTGCAAAAAAACTCTATAGTAAGTGTTTGCACCAAATTCCAATGGGCCTATCGGAGTATCTCGCTCATGCTGATAAGGACATCAGAATAATATAAGACATCATGAAAGAAAAAAATAGCTTTCTCGATACTTGATGAGCCCTATAGTATCATTGGTGTAACATAGAATCCTATAGGTAGTCGAAGACATTTTCTCCTTCCGCTACAAATTCCCAAAGGAGAGGGTGTTTTCCAAAATTCAGCCTGAAATATATCGTCGATCGTAGATGTCATGATCATCTTGCAATGATTGTTAGCTAATGACGAAAGCTGAGGGCCCCACTCTAGACACATGTCCTCTTTTTGGAGAATTTTTTCAAAAGGAGGAGGTCCTTTCTCAATTCAACTCCAAATACATCTTGGTCATGAATCTTATTCTCATTCTGTAGTTGTCTATAGTCAATGACGAATGCTTACCATCCCACTCAAGACCCACGTCTTCTTTCTAGAGAATTTTTCTAAAAGAAGGAGGTTATTCCTCAAATCGGCCTGAAATGCTTTGTGGGCCCTTGATTTGAAGTTCATCCAATGACTGTTAATAGTTGATGATGAGTGTCATTGACCCCACTTACTTTTTCCATAATAAAGCCATGAAGTCCGTAAGAAGAGGAAGAAGAGAGATGACACCGCTGACAAAGGGAAGTAGTGCTCTTTCCAAAACTCTGAAGGAAAGACTAAAAGATTTTAAGTTATTAGCAAGGACTTCAATTTTTTATTAAGGTGAATGATGAAAAAATTAAATGCCTTGATACATCTCAATGTATTTTATATAGAGTATATATCTAGTAGTACAATAGCTATGACTCATGTAACTTTTAAATAGATTAAGATGGTTATGATTAGAATTTGAGGTGTATCTAGGGTAAGGCTTAGAATTATAATTAGGGTTAGGATTTAGGTTAGAGTTATGATTACAATTAGATTTACAATTATGGTTACACTTAGAATTGGCGTTAGGCTTTGACTTAGGGTCTATATTAGGGTTTGGTTAGGGTTAGGATGATAAATAGAGTTAGGTTTTAGGGTTATTGTTATTATTTGAATTATGTTTAGGGTTATGGTTAGATTTATATTTTTTATTAGTGATATAGTCAGGTTTAGGGTCATTATTAGTTTCAAAAAATTGCTAGGGTTAGGGTTTGGGTTGGGTTATGCTTATAGTTAGAGTTAAGATTATTGTTAGGGTTTAGGATTATAGTTTAGATCAATATATGGTTAGTGTTAGGTTTTAGGTTGGAATTACAATTAGAGTTAGGGTTTAGGTTGGAAGTACAATCAGGGTTAGGGTTAGAATTATGGCTACATTTAGGATTAGGATTGCCATTATAGTTAGGATTTAGGTTAATATTATGGTTTAAATTATGGTTAGGGTTAGAATTAGGATTAGGTTTTAGGATTATTGTTATAATTAGAATTGGGGTGTAGCAATAGGATTATGATTAGGGTATAGGTTACGGTTAGGATTAGTGTTAAAAGTTAAGATAATGGTTAGGAAGAGGATTTACATAATGGATAATATTATGCTTAGGTTAGGATTTCTATTATGGTAAAGATTAAGGTTTAAGCTTATGGTTAGGTTAAAGGGGTTTACATCATGGTTAGTATTATGGTTAGGGTTGTGGTTTTAATTTAAGTTAGGATTAGGGATTAGGGTTTAGATTATTATTATTGTTAGGTTTAGGGTTTACAACATGATTAGTATAATCACATGAAAAATGGACAAGATCATTTAAGTGAGAAATCAAGGCAAAGATCAACATAATTAAATGTAATTAAATCAAATCAAGATCAAATCGAAGAGAAATTGCAATTGAACAGTAATCCAAAATTAATTGAAAATCAAAAGCTATAAAATCAATTTAAATCGAATAAATCATTATAAATCAATAAACTGTGTAATTAATCTTATTAATTACATAGTTAAATTTAAATCAAATCAACCCATTCAAGGGGTACAAATGGCTAAACAAATTTAATAAAATCAATTTATTAATTCCTATTTTCTCTCAACACCACATGGGAGGAAAAAGCCTCAACCAATAGGAATTGAGAACCAAGCTCACATGGATCAAGCCTAAAATGAATCTCAATCACTCAAGTGGAGGATGAATCTTGTGCACCCATCTTTTCTTTTTGTCCCAAGCTTTTAGGACAATCCATTTAAATTATCTCCAAAGGGTGGAGCCAAGGACTTAACCCCAACTCAATCATGATCAACTCAACTACACCCCCTACCTTTGCCAAAATCTATAAAAGAAAGGTATCATTCACTCATAATTCATCCACAAATATGAGAATAGCATCAAACCTCTTGAAAATTAGAGATAGAAAGGAAAATATAGAAACTAATTAGCATTTTAGTTTGGAATTAATTGTTTTAGCTTTCTTTATCATATCATTCTCATTCTAGGATTGTCACTAATGGAGGCTTGCTGAGAGCTTCATCATTAGCATCCCTAGCTAGAGATCCATAGAGTATTTAATTGTCAATTTTTAGCTTAAATAGATTTCTATTTGTGGTAATTTAGTGTTTATTTTGAATTTATTGATGATACTAACCCTATTCAGATGGTGACCACACAATAGTGGGTTACACTTTTTTAGACATGCTGATTTTTGCTGAAATAACACATTTTTAATAAAATATGATGATTTAAGCTTTGAGAGGTCTTATCTGAAGAAATTAATCAAAAATGGTTAGCACAAAGTCTATTACATTAAAAAAATATTGATATAACACCTATACTCCTCATTCATACCTATAATGGAGTCTCCTTGGCACCTATTAAAATGCTGACAAAAAATCACTTCAAGTTTATCTTTTGGAACATCAAATGAATCCATTTGAAAAACCTATATATTTAGTAAGGTACTATTGAAAAAAATATTTCCAATGATTTTAATGTTAATATATAGTAAGTTTATTATGACTTTGTATCTTTAGTTTTACTAAACATAGATATTTCACCATATGTCTACCTCTATATTTGATGCTTATGGAAAATTATTAAATGAGAGAAAAAAATTCTAAAAAATATATATGCCCTAGGTATTGAAGTTCTCTTTCAATAAAAAAAACAAAAATGAAATTGGACAAATACAAGACAAGTTATAAGTTATGTAGTCAACGTAAGTCAAAATTATAGTTTAGTCAACTTCAAATGTTAATAAAATATACAATAATCTTGATAATGCCATCAAAATAATTGCATGCCCTCCATATGGATGTTACAACACTAAATTATAAATAATCACATTGATATCTATTTTAGAAAAAAAATTATGCTCTATGAAAATAATGTAACTCTTTGAAAATGACGTTTTTAGCAACATACCAATTTTCGTGGGAGAAAGAAAAAACCATTCAAATAAATTCAAAAATAAAAATAAAAAATATATTTAGAATCTAGATAGGAAATCTTAAAGGACTCTAATTTACTTCATGTTCCAATTTCAAACGGTTTAACGACAATATGCATCGGAAGCTAAAAGTTTTTTTCAAAATGTAGAGTTAAGTGTCCGTTTAGGCAAAAAAGTCTAACCCACTATTGTGGGTTCACCCATGAAGGTAAAAATTCTAGTACACAAAATGGCACCCACTATGGGGCATTAGGCCTCATTTTTCCAAAAATCCAAAAAATTTCATATTTTCAAATTTTTGCATGTTTAACTCTCTGTTTTGTAGGTGAAACAACGCGTTTAACACTTTTTGCAATGCTTTTACCAAGTTTTCCAATGCCTCTGAGCTCTGAAACAACGCTTTAATGATAAAATTTTTTTGCCTTTACTCAAGATTTTAGCGTGTTTCATTCCTTCTATTCACCTTAATCAATTTTTTCTAAAATTTGACAAATAAGGCTTATATTCAATTTTATCTTTGTTTTCTTCATTTTTGCTGGTTAGAGGAAAAGCACATTGGAAAGGAACAATCACCACTAGGTGAGCATTAAAAATTAAAAATCAATCAAGAATGCCGCTAGCCTTTCCTAGCTTCTTTTGAAGGTAAGCCTAAACTTAGTCATTCTTTTTTTGCTTAAATTGTGGCTTCATCATTTTCAAAATTTAGTAATTAAAACAAGCTATTATTGTTTAAGGAATTAGACATTAGGCCTATGCTCTTCACTTTATAAGTGAATCAAAATGCCAAAAGTGTTGAACTCCTTGATTAAAAGAAAGGTTGAGTAAATCAAGCACTAAATTTGAACAACCCCTTGTTTGTATAAAAGAGTAGAAATACTTGATTCTCTTTAGTTAGTGGGTTTGGTAATTGAACATTGTTAAAAGTGTTTGGGAATTGAGAAGTAGATAGGGATATTCTCTTAACCTTTTTGGTGAATCAAACTCCCACAACATATCTCTTTATTCCACTTTATTGCTTTCAAATGAACATGCTAGATCTATAGTGGGCTCACCTCCTAAGATTTGCCTTAATAAGGCCGGTGAGAGGGATAGCCCAAAGTGGGATACAATCACCTTTTTCGTGATCATCCAACCCACTATAAAACAAAATGCATACATCCTTAATAGGGTGTGTGACAAAAGGGTGTTAAAGTTTTGAACTTCCTCGAGTAGTCCTTTGGGATTGCACAAAACTTTGACATACCAATGGTGCGAATCCTCTTAATATACTTGGAGGATGAAAGTTTAATATCCATTTTGAATGGAATATTGATTAAAAACCTTGTTAACTTAGCAAAGACTACCTTATAGAGCCATGTTTACAAACCAAATCTTGAGCTAGGTAGATTGCTTGAAGTGTCTTTTTGTGCAAAAACCCGTGATAACGTCCTTGAAAATTCAAACACTTTTTGTGTAGAGGGTTAAAAAGAACAAGTGTACTTGTGGTTGTTGTGTTTGAAAAATACATAGAAAAAGTAAGAGACATCCATTTGAAAACTCATCCTATATTTTTAAAAATCTCTTCATATATATCAACAATTACCAAATTAAGGATCAATTTGAAATCAAACTTTGTTGAATGTCGGTTTCTACACGTTCTCACAAACTCAAATTATCTTTACGAGAAGACAACACTTGCATTGCAAATGAGGTCCCCAAATTTGAATATCAAGGTCTTTTCAACAATCATGTCGAAGGAGATAGTATCCAAAATCTATTTGAAAAAAGACTTAAATCAATGGATCAAAACTCCATGTTTCATGATTACCATCATGGTGGAAATAATGATAATATTAACAACACAAACCAAGAAACTAAAGAAACACTTGAAGAAAGGGATAATAGAGTGGCTCAAGATACTGATTTTCTTGAATTCATGGACAAACTAATAGATAGGGATAGGGAGAAATTTTTCCTAACTCTATCTTAAGTAGGGGTAAAGCTCCCACATGATTATTATGTGGATCAACTCAAGAAAAGAAAAGAAGAGGAAAATCTGATGAATGCTATGACTCAACAACTAAAAATGTTCCAAGCGCAAATAGACTTAATGAAAAAGGCCGCTGAGCCTAAACCTTTCTCTATTGAGGCCTTGTGTCCATTCCCTTTCAAAAAAAGCTTAGTCATGGCACCTTTTCCTATCAATACAATTTTTCCTAAATATGATAAATACATGGGTAAATCAGACCAATAGGATCACCTTTAGACTTTTTTTCTCTAAGTATTGAATTTATGCATAACACCATGTACTTAATGAGAATTTTTCCAAGATGTTTGAGAGGGCAAGCCATGGAATGGTTCTCTAAACTTCCGCAAGGGATCAAGACTTTTGAGGAATTAGCCTCTAAATTTGTAACTCATTACTCCTACAACATCGAACATGAGATTACCATGCTAAAACTATGTGAATCTTTCTTAGGATTCCTTGAAAGGTGGACAACCATTTTTGCAAGGTACCAACGAAGTATCCCTAAAAAGGAGATGGATATATTTATGAATAATTTAAATATGGAAATAAAACAAAAGGCTTTAACATCAATGTCGCCTTACATTTGAAAAAATTATTGAGAATGGGATTAAGATTGAAGATGTATTAGTCAAAAGGGGAGAAATTAAATTGTTTAAAGAAAAAAAACCCTACACTAATACTAGTAATAATCATTATATATCTAATTATACCAACAATAAAGGAGCCTGAAATCAAAATGACAAACCTAAACTATGGTTGAAGAATAATAACAAAAATCTTGTGAATGATGGGGTTGTGGAAGCCCACACCTTGAAGGCTACCCCATTTAACTTATCAAGTGGAGAAAATTCAATATACAATGTGAATCAAATGAATAAAGCTCATTTTAATAATTCCAATTCCAATAACAACAACAACAATACTAATAATAATCCCTTCAATAACGCTAATGGAACCAAGCCTAAACCCTTCTTTTCCACTTGTCAAAAGAGAAAATTCACCTTCTTAGGTGAACCATTGGAAAATGCGCTAAGGATTTTGGTGACCAACAATTACTCTACTCGAGTTAAGGGCCTATGAACCCCAAATTAAGCCGAATTGGTGGAATGATGCTCACCATTGTGAGTATCATTGAAGTAAGGGTCATAAGACCAATGAATGAATGAAGCTAAAGAATTTGGTGAAAGACCTAATTGATGATGGGAGAATCAAGGTTGAAGGGCCCCAAAACAATGAAGATCATACGGCCTTCAAAAACCCCTTTCTAAACCATGAAAATGGTGAGTAATCAAATAATAACCAAAATAATAAAAGGCGTAATGATAAAGTCAACTTTTCTCATACCTATGATAACACAATTAATGCTTTAAGTGGTGTTAAAATAACCATAAATGTTATTTTGGTAAAAGAGAAACCAAGGGAAGCAACATCTAATGTTGTAACTAGGGGGAAAGCTTCAAATATTAATCTACCTACAAATGCTCCAAGAATTGTTCGACCAAATCGAGCCTCATCTTCATCATCAAAAAAATATAATTTGGTAGATCAATTACAACAAACCCTTGCCCAAATCTCTATTTTAGAATTTCTCAAACTCTCACCAACTCACAAGGAAATTCTAGAAAATTCCTTGGTGGAGACGAATGTACCTCTAAATTTGGAGGTAGACAAATTTCAAAATATGGTGGGACATCTTATTGCACCTCATTGCCTATCATTTTCAGAGCAAGATGACATGCCATTGAATCACCCACAAAACTTTCCTTTTCATATAGAGGTTCTAATTCACAATCATAGGGTAAAAAGAGTCCTTATTGATGGAGGGGCCAGCCTAAACATTTGTACCCTAAACTTGGTGAAAGCCTTAGGATTTTCTGAGGAGGCTATTTACCCAAAGAAAAAGATAACTATAAAAGCATATGATGACGAAGAAAGAGCTTCTAAGGGTGTCATAATACTTCCTATTAGAGTTTTCCCAATACAAAAAGAAACCATTTGTTAAGTCCTAGACCTGAAGCTGACTTATAATATCTTACTAGGGAGATTGTGGATTCATGAAATGCAAGCCATGCCTTCTACCTATCAACAATGTCTTAAATTCTTGTATCTAGGGAAAGAAATCATGGTAAGTGGGGACTCAAACCCCTTTCAATATTGTAATAACTTAAGGCCTATCAATGATTCTCTAGTCTAGCATAATGCAGAAGGGTCCATACCCCTAAGAATATAGCAAGGTCAAAGTTATAAAGATCTCCCATCTTTAAAGGGAAAAGAAAAAGAAGAAAAAGAAGTTGTTGTTGAAAACATCCAAAGTCCCACTAACCTAGCTACATCGAAAAAAGGGAAAGAAAAGGTTAGTGAGGAGAGTACTCTTGAGAAAAAGAAAGATGACCAAGATAGATTCATTCAAATCTACACTAAGGAGTCTCATTACCAAAAGATGGACCATATGATGAGAAACTTTGAGAAACAATGTAAAATCAAACAAAAGGGAGTAGGTGAATACTCCTTATCCATGATGGACTTACCCTTATCTCTAAAATCATATGGAAAGAAATCTAATTTTCCTCATAAATACAATGATCACTTTGTGAGAGCTAATACAACATCATTCATGGAGGAAGAAGACAATGAAATCCTAAACTGGTTATACAAGGATGAAGAATAAAGCACCCATGAGAAACACATACAAAATATAAGCATTCCCACACATCAATATGGAAAAGGATTTCAAATGATGCAAAAATGGGATACAAAGGACAAGGACCTTTAGGAACAAGAAATAAAGGACTCCTTGAACCCATTGAAATTACATGGAGAGATAGAAAAGAAATGATAGGATTAGGCTACCTAGAACAAGGGTATACTCAAAAGAACTATCCTAAAGTCTATGATCAAATATTACAATTAAAGTCCCATAGTGATGAAGAATAAAATGATTGGGAATGGGATACATTGTCTAATGAATCATGTCAAGATAAAGGTATTTATGTCATTCATACTGACACTCCTAGCAAAGGGAAGGAATCAATTACAGAATCAAGCCTCAAGCTCAAGCCAAGTGGTCCTAGATAATATACCAATTCAAGAAATTGAAATAAATCAATAGGTAGGAGAACCCTACATACCATCATGGAGACCTTCTATGGAAGAATCTAACATTAGGTTTAACCCATGAGATTTTTACCCAATAGAAACCTTAGTGGATTCTAGTGAAGAGGATTTTGACCCTAGTTCTCTAGAACATCTCGAAGAGGCACATGTCATAGACTTAAGTGATACAATTTTTGAACCTTCCAATGAAGTCTTGTCCTTAAACCCTATTGGCCTAAACCAAAACATTGATCCTTTGACCCTCATCTATCCAAAATTGATTGAATGGGTTTCCATCGTACCTACCATACTTCCTACATTTTTGAATGGCAACTTGGTGTCCCAATACCTAAGTGTGGTTGAACCTTCTTCTATCACAGAATATCAGGAAGGAGTGGCAAAGGAAGGTATCCAAACTCTCAATTCAATAAAAAATGAAAAAAATAAATAAATAAAAATGGAAAGACTCTAATGTTGAAAACCACATTGTGGCAGCATCAGATCAAAAAGAGAGAAAAAAAGAATGATTCCAAAGGTGAAAACCCAATTGAGGCACCTAAGGAAGGGAGTTTGGATACTTTACCCAAGCATTACAAGGAAAGATCTCCTATCTTGATCAAACCAATAGGAAAGGTGAACATTGGATCAGAATCAGAACCAAGGATCATACACTTAGCAACATCTTTATCTAGTGAGGAAAGAAAGAATTCATCAAATTTTTAAAGGAAAATCAAATCAATTTGGCATGGTCTTATGATGATATGCTAGGATTAGATCCAAATTTAATTATGCATCACTTGAACATAAAAGGAGCAAGACTAGTGAAGTAAAAATTGAGAAAGATGCATCTGCACATAGCTTTACTTGTAAAAGTGGAGTTAGAAAAATTTCTAAAAGTTGGGTTTATAAGAGCCATTGATTATGCCCAATGGATTTCAAACATAGTGTCGGTTTCAAAAGAAGACAAGTCCATCAGAATTTGCATAGATTTTAGGGATCTAAACCTTGCATGCCCTAAGGATGAGTTTCCATTACCAAGTATAGATGCCATAGTAGATCTAACAGTGGGACATTCAATGTTCTCTCTTATGGATGGTTTTAGTGGCTATAATCAAATAAATATAGCACCCGAAGATCAAGAAAAAACAACATTTACATGTGCATGAGGGACATTCTATTGGAATGTTATGCCCTTTGGTCTAAAGAATGCCAGAGTGACCTATCAAAGATCCATGACAAAAATATTTCATGATATGATACATACATTCATGGAGGACTATGTAGATGATATACTTGCTAAATCTCATTCAAGAGAAGAACATCTACCCATATTAGAGAATTTTTTGAAAGATTGGAGCAATTTAAAGTAAGGCTAAATCTGAAGAAATGTGCATTTGGTGTCCAATTAGGAAAATTACTAGGGTACATTATTTCAGCAAAAGGAATAGAGGTAGACATAGCTAAATTCAAAGCCATCATGGAAATGGAAGCACCTAGAAACATTAATCAGATGAGATCTCTTCAAGGTAGGATCCAATCCATATGAAGGTTTGTATCTTAATTGGTAGAAAAGTGCCATAATTTTACTCAACTCCTTCATAAGGACATAATTTTCAAATGGGGTGAAAATTTTGAAAAAGCATTCAAATTTTTGAAGAAATATCTAATGAACCCTCCAAATTTGATGCCACCTATAAGAGGCAAGCCTTTGATTCTATACATTTTAGCAATCAAGCATTCATTAGGGGCACTCTTGGCACGAGAAGATGAATCAGGAAAAGAAAGGGCTATCTACTACATAATTAAGACTTTGGTGAAATATGAGTTGAACTACACCTTCATCGAAAGAGCATGTTTGGCCATAGTTTTTACTTCCCGAAAATTGCACCACTATATGTTATCCCACAAGATTAGACTCATTGCAAAGATAGATCCCTTAAAATATCTTCGTAGCAAAACAACATTAAATGGAAGACAAGACAAATGGGTCATGGTGCTAAGTGAATTTGACATAGAATATGTGGATCAAAAATCTATCAAGGGCCAAGTCATAACTGATCAGTTAGCGGAATTACCATTACAAGATGACCACCCAATACAAGTGGAATTTCTAGATTCTAAAATTGTGAATGTGGAAGAAAAAACATGGCAACTATATTTTGATGGTTCCTACACACAACATGGATCAAGAGCAGGCATACTTTTGATTACTCCTCAAGGGTCTAAAATTCCAAAATCATACAAATTTCTATTCCCATGCACAAATAACATAGTTGATTATGAAGCATTGGTCATTGTAATCAAACTGGCATTAGAATGGAAAGTGATAGAACTACAAGTCTATGGAGATTCATAATTAGTTATCAATCAAATTAATGATGAATATCAGAAAAAAGATGACAAGATGATACCTTAAAAAAATATGGTTGAGAATCTCAAGAAGTACTTCACTCTTATCACATTTGAGCAAGTACCAAGAGACAAGAATAAAGCACCAGATGCATTGGCTACTTTGGCATCACTTCTCCAAATACTAGATCAAAGTGCCAGATATGAATTCCTGGTAGAAGAAGTTGAGAAACCCACATTTGACCCTACCCATCCTCATACCATTTGTTTGCTAACAACACATGAATCACATTAGTGTGGAGACATTTACACTCACTTAAAAGATCAAATCCTACCCATAGACCAAGCCAGGAACCAAAAGAAAAGCTTTATCCGACAAGCCTCTCATTATACCTTAACATCTGACACATTGTATCATAAGAGTGTAGATAGAATGCTTCTTAGATGTCTAGAAAAAGAGGAATTAGATATAGCCTTATGAGAAATTCATGAGGGGATTTGTGGGTCACATTTGAATGGTTTAGCCCTAGCTAAGAAACTTCTTAGCGTAGGATATTTCTGGCCTACAATGGAAAGAGATGCTTGTCACTTTGCTAAAACTTGTATAAAGTGTCAATATCATGGAAACTTCATCCTATGACAACACCTTGGTTGTTTTATCAATGGGGTCTAGAGTTAATAGGAATGATTTATCTACCATCTTCAAATCATCATAAATTCATTATCATGACAACAAGGTACTTTACCAAATGGGTGAAAGTTGTACCCTTATCAACTGCAACAAGAAAGAAGATATCCTTGTTTATCGTAAACCACATAATATGTAGATATGGCATACCTCATGCCATCATAACAGATAATGAAAATCACTTCAAAATAAGGACCTAAAAGAGTTATGCACAAAGTTTCAAATGATCCACTACTCTTCATCAATATATTACCCCCAAGGTAATGGACAAGCCGAAGCAAAGAATAAAAACATCCTAAAGATATTGAAGAGAATGGTGGAAAATTCAGGTAGAGATTGGCATATAAAAATAAACCCGACCTTATGGGCTTATAGGACAAGTATCAAAACACCAACTGGAGCTACACCATTTTCCTTAGTCTTTGGAATAGAAGCAGTTTTACCTTTGGAGGTAGAACTTCCATCCTTAAGAGTATCTCTACATGGTTTGATAAGTGAGGAAGATTATAGAGTTGCTAGGTTACATGAACTAGAACTTATAGATGAGAAACAACAAGCATTTGATCACTTGAAAGTATATCAAAACTGAATGTCAAGGACTTATAACAAGCACATCAAGTCAAGAACATTCCAAATAGGTGACTTAGTTTTGCGAGAGAATCCCAAGAATCAATCAGAAAGAGAAAAGAAAGGAAAATGGGAAGTAAAATGGTTAGGACCTTTTGTGATCACTTCATCTTTTGGGACTGGCACCTATAAGTTAGTTGAATGTGATGGAGAAGAGTTACAAGAACCGATCAATAGCATTCATCCCAAAAGGTTCTACACATGAAGCAGATGAAAGAGGATAGAGAAAAAGAGTATCAAAAAATTAGATTGAAAGCATCCTATTTATTCTATATAGTCAAAAGAGATCCTAAAAATACCAAAAACATTTGAAAAGCAGAAAAGAGAAAACAAATCAGAAATGTAGAAAAGATAAAAAATAGTGGAAAATTGAGCATGAAGAAAGCCAAAAACATTCATATATGATCCTCAAAGTGATTTAATCTTGGTAAAAACCTTGCAAATAGGTGTCTTGATGATATGAGAAAAAAATAATTGAAAAAAGAGAAAATACAAAAAAATAAAAAATAAAAAGAGAAAAGGTGTCTTGGTGAAAACCTAGCAAATAGGCACCTTGGTAGCAAAAAAAGGAAAAAGATTTAAAAAAAGAAAAAGAAATCAAGATCCACTCAATCAATGAAAACCTGGTAAACAAGTGCCATTGAAAGTCCAAGGCAGTCGCATACCTAATAGTCATCCTTATAAATATTGCATTTGCCATCATTTGTATATATTGCATAATAAAACCCCACAGTTGCATTTGCAAGTACCTAAAGATTTTGGTCACCTAATCTGAAAATTATCTTAAGTCCAACACTGAAATCATATCAAACTAGGGGAAATCTACTCTAAAGGAGGAAGGATTCATCAAAATCAAACTTCAATCAGTCATTGAATCAATTCATCAAAAACGCAAGTGAAACACTCAATCAAATCTTCATTCCAATCCAATTTGAAACCAAATGCAAAATATGATCTGAAATCTTACATGACCCAATCTTTATCAGGATTAAAAGTATGAAATAGATGGAAATACACTTGAAACATTGATTTGAAAAACATTACAATTTTTTTTCTAAAGTGTTGACTTGATTGATGAAATCATTTCTTTCCAGCAAATCGATGAAATTTTTTAAACTAGACAAGCTCTGAGGAAAGTGTGATATTTTATGGATTTCTGAATGACTATCTTAAGATCAAAGTGTTAAAGCATGTATTATTTGTCTAAGGACGTGATCATAAAATAATCATCAAGGACTTGTACATAGGATAAAACTAAGATCTTTGTTTGTTTACGCAAAAGGATACCTTGGATATTTTGATGTTCAATATCATAATACCAAAATCCACTTGCAACATAGAATCTGACAAAATTGGTATTCACACTCTCATGATTGGATTCAATCAGTGATAGTCATACCAAAAAAGAGATGGGAAAGCAACAAAAAGACGTGCAAAAAGTAGTCATATCATCATAGTTGAACTAGTGATGGTTGTACTAAATTAGGATTCCAAAAACTGCTCAATGATGAATATAAGCTCCAAATTTTTGAATAGTGACAGTTAGTTGCACACATCCTAGATTAAATCCATTTGAAGTATTTTCCTTTCTTAGCTCCAAAATTTAGATTTTAAAGAGGAAAAGATAAAGGGGGTGTAGTCAAATCAAAAACCAAATGAGCATAAAAAAACTATATGTGATTGAGTGTGTTGGAAATAAAAAACAATAAAAAATAGAGGTGCATTCCATTAGTTCATGAGCATTTGTTAGATCCATGTTACCTTGCATTAATTTTCATTCATTTTAATAGAAGTTCATTCCATATAGTTTAAATCATCTTCATAACATTAATTACATTTAGTTGCATTCATCATTAATATCTTACATAAAGTTCAATTCATTAAGTGCATTAGGTTGCATTCATCCTTTAAATCATTTTCATTAAGTTAATTGCAATAGGTTGTGTTCATTTTAAAGTTCATCTCATTAAGGGTGCATTCTTTAAATCATTCATATCAATCTATTAAAGTGCATTTATCATTGCATTTATTAGTTAAATGTTCATTACATCCATTAAACTCATCTCAATTCATCATTAGGTGCATATCATTTAGTTCAAAAACATGGCACATTGCATTATTCATTTAAATCGATACATTGAGTATCATTTGGTATTATATATCATTACACTATCATGACATTATATTCATTAACATCATTCATCTATATCACATAGAAAATTTAGAATCATTAATCATTAAATATCCATAAACACTATACATTACATAATATAGGCCAATCACATTTGCATACCATAAAATCTATTGCATCCATATATCAAAATTAATACATCCATTATCCATTAAATAATTACATCGCATCAACCATTACATTATCCATCTAACACATTTATATATCATTTGCATCCATAAATATCATTAATCATTACACATCATTAAATCCAAAATTGCATCCATTAATCTATTATATGTCATACATAACACAACCATTTAAGGATAAATAGAACATGTGCATCCATCATAAAACTACATTCATAAAAATAGAAAACAAAGCATATAGGAGATAGAACCATATAAATCTATATATCATAGTAAAACACCTGAAACATGAGGTCCAACACATGATGACATCACATAAAGTAGATATATCAGAACTCAGAATCAAAGTCTATGGCATCATCATCATAAATCAAAATAGAGTATCAAAGTCTACGATATCATCAATGAAACATTTGGAAATCAAAGTCCATCAGAGTATCAACAAGTATCAACATAAGGATACATCAACTGATCAAAAGAATATAACAAAGTCCAATGTCTTGATATAAAAAATGAGATCATCATATACATCATCAATAAATGAAAGAATATATTAGATCAAAGGAATCAATTGGCTAAACTATCAGCACCATCAGCACCATCAAGACCAGGACTAGTATCAAGAGGACGAATCGAACTAGCCCATAGCCCATGCTAACTCATAGCAGCCATTAATGTGTGCATCATACCATTGAGCTACCTAACCTCCTATCTAATCTTAGAAACATCCAACTATAAAGCTCGAACCTCTGATGTAGTCGTTGAAGCCTTTGAACTAGGAGCCTATGTCATAGGAGTCTATGGTGGAGGCATAGAAGAAGAAGGGATGGAAGAAGATGGCATAGAAGAAGATAGAACAAAAGAAGAAGAATATGGATGAGATGGAGAAGAACGCATAGAAGTAGAAGCAGGTGCCTATGCTGGAGGAGCCTATAGAACAACCTATGGAACAACAAGAAGAACTTATGGAGGAGCTTGAGAAGGAGCCTGTGCTGACATACCTTGTGCTTGATCTAATAATTCTTGTGTGGCCTAGGTATCCAACTACCTTAGAGGTATAGCCCTACATTGACCCTGTCTACCTATCAGATCTTTGGCAACTTGGTGTAAATCTCTATCCACACCACGACCCCTCACCTGACCACCACCCCTAGGAGGAATGGGAGCAGAAGCAAGAACTAGCATCATGACTTTCCCTGCTCTAGCTACTCGATGACTTGGTCATCCCTGAGGTGCTCATATCCTACCTCCACCTCTACCACCATCTCTATCTCCACCACAATCTCCACTATCATCAAGCTCCTCATCAATACCAGGTACCCGCTCAACTGGATCTATGAATCTCAGAAATGGGTTGCAACTAAGCCAATCTACATAATCATCAGTCATACTAGCATCAATAACATGCTCTTGCATATCCCATGGTAAATGACCTAGGTCCTAAATCTCCTATTGTGTTGTCCTAAAATCAACAACAGGGCCCCATAGTGATCTCTCGACCTGAACCTGGGCATACATAGCAACACCTTATGGCATACCCTGAGTGTGACCATACTACCATCGTACTCTCTGGAAGTAAAATCTCTCAATAATATGCGGTGTTTAACCAATCATCTAGCAAGGACTGCACATATAGGGAATCTCAGTTGCATCCTCTGGCCACAGATCACAACCTAGGGAGGGATGCCATATCACCTGATCCATATCATCAATAACACGTTGCCAATAATCCAACTTACCCATATGGGTCTACACTACCATGCCCTCATACATCTAGGGTAATGGCCATCCTGGATCATACTAACGTACTATGATAGGTCGTGTCACTGGGAGATGCTCCCATGTCCAAAGCTGAAGAAGAATAGCTCCCACTAAAAGAGTAGAGGAACATCTATATACAACTATATGCAACTCATGATAGAGTTTTGCCAAGACACAGGACCCCCAATCAAAATGTTGAGGTTGAGCCATCAAGTCCTCTAGAATAGGACCCCAGCCGACTGCAAATCCATGCCCTCGTTTATCTTGTATGAGGAATCCTCCGATCAAGGCACCCAAAACTACTGGCAAAACTGGAAAAGAATGGAACTGAGACCACTGAATGTGATCATCACCAATCATAGGATCTTGGAAGAGACACTGACATACTGCCCCATCATACACCCAATCATAGAAAACTAACTCTCAAGTTAGGATACGCAGGATGCAATAGACATCCTCAAGGGTGATGGTCATCTCACCCATTAGTAAATGGAAAGTATTATGGTCAAAGTGCCAATGCTCTACCATAGCTGTAAGAAGACCTCAATTCACTTGGAATTGAGGAAGAACTAGAAAGAAAGATAACCCACATCAGCCTATATGTCTTCGATCAGGAGAACCCAGGTCATATATCATGCTGAATGGACAAGGGTACAAACCACGAACGGCTAGTAACTTAAGCACTATCTATAAAAAGAAAGTTCAATCATATCAATTTTGAAATAAATTATCATTTGAATTATCCTAAGTCAATCAAACATTTACAAAAATCAAACCACAATCAATTTTCCTGATTCTATTCAGAGAGGATAGAAAATTTATCATCATCCATCATCTAAATCTAGATTGACGATCCAATATTCAAACTATAATTGACTTGAATTGAAATCTTACGACTTTCTATCAAATCAAGTTTATTACCTAAACTGATCAACTGATCGATGACGTTGAACAGTTTGGAAAACTGACTAAGGCATTTTTAATTTTTTCCTATCAGGGTAAAAGTGCTAAAATCAAAAGCATTATTTAAAAGATTAAATGCGCAATCAAAATTATCAAAAGCATCATTCTAAGTCATATGCGCTAAAATTTTTTAAAAGTGCTATTTGTAAACTTAAAAGCACTATTACATAGCTCAAAAGCGAAAATTCATACAAACGCACTAATCTAAAATTCAGATGCAAATTTTGCCCTAGATCCTACATATAAAAGCTTAATTCTGTAATGTAGAAGAGCTATTTGAATGCGTGGAAGTGCTAAAGAAGGATTAAACACACTATTAAATTTCTTAAACACACTATTTCATTTTCAAAAAGCAAAAAAATAGGGCTTTGGTGAGAAAAATTTAATTTTTTGAAAAACTAAAGCATGAAATCAAAAACTAAGAAGTTCGGGCACTTACCGGAGGTCAGTGGTTGCAGATATCATCGACCATGCTTGAACCTATGATCTCAAATTGGGATCACCATTGTGAAAAGATCAGAAGGAGTCAAAGGAAAAAGTCAACTGTAAAAGTGAAAATGAATAGTGAAAATGACTTTTTACCCCTTTATATAGGCCATTTTGACCTAAAAAGGGCATCTTTGACCATAAAATGTTCGGGGACCCAAATTTTTTACCAAATCTTCCAAATCAAGGGCATTTTTCATCACTCAAATGTGAAATCCATATTGGAAATGAAATCAAAATTCATTATAAAATTGACCTAATAAATGCAAAATGACCTAAATTGTCAACTTTTTTGAACATCTATCAAATTTCATTTCATTTCCGAGGGGGCATACACTTAGATAATTAGAAACAACATCATCATCATCAAATCAGGGAGTAATCTTTTATCAAAAAACAATTCGCTTATCAATCGAAAGGGGCATCGAACATTAAATCGAATCAAATTAGCTATCATATCAGTGAACTATCATCGAATCGACCATCAGGACTTTAAATTAATCAGAACTGCATCAATCCCATCATTAGAATTTGCATCTTACATTGAACATCGAGATCGACCATCGACATAATTATGACTTCATATCAGTTGATTTAGGACATTCTTTGAACCGACACACTTCACACATCGACCTAAAGAGGGGCATTTGTAATCACTTGAAAATGGACAAGATCATTTAAGTGAGAAATCAAGGCAAAGATCAACATAATTAAATACAATTAAATCAAATCAAGATCAAATCAAAGATAAATTGTAATTGAACATTAATCCAAAATTAATTGAAAATCAAAAGCTGTAAAATCAATTTAAATCAAATAAATCATGATAAATCAATAAACTATGTAATTAATCTAATTAATTACATAGTTCAATTTAAATAAAATCAACCCATTCAAGGGGTACACATGTCTAAACAAATTAAATAAAATCAATTGATTAATTCATATTTTCTCTCGACACCACATGGGAAGAAAAAGCCTCAACCAATAGGAATTGAGAACCAAGCTCACATGGATCAAGCCTAAAATGAATCTCAATCACTCAAGTGGAGGATGAATCTTGTCCACCCATCTTGTCTTCTTGTCCCAAGCTTTGAGGAAAATCCATTTAAATTGTCTCCAAAGGGTGGAACCAAGGACTTAAGCCCAACTCAATCATGATCAACTCAACTACACCCCCTACCCTTGCCAAAATCTATAAAAGCAAAGCATAATTCACTCATAATTCATCCACAAATCTAAGAATAGCATCAAACCTCTTGCAAATTAGAGATAGAAAGGAAAATATAGAAGCTAATTAGCATTTCAATTTGGAATTAATTTTTTTAGCTTGCTTTATCATATCATTCTCATTCTAGGACTGTCACTAATGGAGGCTTGATGAGAGCTTCATCATTAGCATCCCTAGCTAGAGATCCATAGAGTGCTTAATTGTCAATTTTTAGCTTAAATAGATTGTTATTTGTGGTAATTTATTGTTTATTTTGAATTATTGATGATACTAACCCTATGAAGCTACAAATTCTAGTACAAAATTAGTACTATGGTTTGAACTAGTATTTTGATTAGGGTTAGGGTTAGGGTTAGGGTTCTAGGATAAGGGTTTAGGTTCATGGTTAGTATTATGATTAGAGGTAGGGTTTTTATTTTACACTATGGTTAGTATTACGATCATAATCAAAGTTTGCATTTTACATCACCCTTAGTATTATGGTCAAGGTTAGGCTTTTGATTAAAGTTAGGTTTAGGATTATGGTTAGCATTAGGATTAGGGTTAGAGTTAAATAAATATAGTTAAGATTATGGTTAGGGTAAGGGTTTATGTTATGATTAGTTTTATAGTTTTATTAGGACTATGATTAAGGTTAGGATAAGTGGTTACAATTAGGATGAGGGTTATGATTTAGGATTAGTACTAATGGTAGGATTAGGGTTTAATATTTGGATTTGGGTTTTGTTTAAGATTATGATTATGGTTAGGGTTAAGGTTTAGTGTTTACATTAGGGTTTAAGGTTAGGGTTAAGGGATTAATATTAAGATTATGGTTAGGAGAATGGTTAGGATTATGATTAGAGTTAGTTCTAAGATTATGGTTTTGTGTACATGTCTAGGGAGAGAGTTGGAGGGTAAACATTATAATTATGATTATGGTTAGGATTAGGAATGATATTCAGATTAGGATGTGGTTTGGATTCACCATAGGGTTTGGTAGGGTTAAGGTTAGTGTTAGGTTTTAGGTAATGTGTAGAGTAAGGGTTTTTAGGATTTGGTAATATTGAGAGGGGGGTGAATCAATATTAGAACACTTATATGATTTCCTCAACCACTTGAAAAATATAAAAGTTAAAGAAAATAACCATGAAAAATAAGCATACACAAGATAACTCACAACACCATTATTTTGTTCTTAAGGAAACCATGTTAAGGGAAAAACCCCAGTGGGGATGACACCCACAATTATATGCACTATATAAAAGAGATAGTGTTAAGAGTCCTAGCCCTATTAGGATCTGATTAATATAATAGGCAGGTGTCCTTGTTAAAGGAAAAACCCTATTAGGAGTCTACACAACCCTATTAAGGGTATTACAACTATGCAACATGCACTCTCAAAATATGGACTGATGTCATGCTATTACAATGAGTATTATATCAAGACATGAGAGAAAACTCCTACAACTCCATGCATCAATATTCTCATTGACTTCATTGAATTCTCTGCTCTACTTATATTCACACATACATATTCACAATGCTCCTCCACACACTACATTTACCAATTACATCATTTACTTATACCTAATTAAGAGTAAAGTAACTAGTTCAACCTATATAGGAAATTACAAAATATAATTCAAGGTCAGACACATAATATTATAAAATAAAACCTTACATACATTAAAATGGCATTATGTAATCCATAAATATATGATCTTGATACATAAAATAACCTAACATAGGTCAACCAATACCTATGCAACTTGACAAGCCCTGATGCTCTATTATCTGCCTTTAACTATACTTAGAGAGTTGTATCTCTGAAACCATGAATCAAAAACATGTGCGGTCACACATAGAGCTCTACCATACATTAATACATCATCCTATAACTTTTCATGCCATATTTCATCATATAGAATCTTCATAATCCATAATACTGTACCTATCAACCTATTACTAACTCTAGACTTAGGCATTTTTCACATTGTGGCATAGAAATAATGTGTCCTTATGTCTTGAGGTTATCATGTGAATAAGTATTTCCATAAATGACAACATACATGCAATCCAATGTTGACCACTTTAGAACAAGGGTTTAGGGTTGAGGTTAGGATAAGGGTTAGGTTTTGGGTCAATGATATGTTTAGGTTTCAGGCCATTATTAATTTAGAGAAATAGTTGGTGTTAAGTATAGGTTTATGGTTAGGGTTTAGGTTATAGTTAGGCTTAGAGTTATAATTATGGTAAGGGTTGGATTTAGGGTGATGATTAAAATTAGGGTTAGTTTTAGGGATTACACAATGTTTAGTTTTAGGGTCAAATTTTGGATTAGTATTTGGGTTAGGATTAGGATTATAGTTACACTTATGATTATGGTTAGGGTTTAGCATTAGGATGGGGATTATGGTTATAGTTAAGATTTACACAATGGTTGGATCTAGGGTTTTCCATATGGATACAAAGAGGTTTAGGATTAGGGTTGGGATTAGGGTTAACATTATGGGCAAGGTTATGGTTTAGGATTATGGTTTAATTTTTTAGGGTTATGTTTTACACCATGATTAGTGTTAGGTTTTGTGTTATGATTATAGTCAAGGTTAGAATTATTGTCATGGTTAGGATGAAGGTTAACATTAGGGTTTAGGGTTATGGATATGGTTAAAATTATGTTTAGGTTTAAGGTTTTCATCATGTCTCTTTGGTTTTAGAGATGGGGTTAGGTTAGGATATTGAATGGGGTTGGGATTATTGTTAGGTTTTTAAGCTATGGTTTAAATTTTTATTATGGTCAAGGTTTATACCATTGTTAGGGTTAAGGTTTCATTTATAGCTATGGTTAGGTTTAGGATTATGGTTACAACTAGGGTTTGGGTTTAGGGGTATGGTTAGAACCATAATTAGGTTTATTTTTTTCATCATTGTTATAAGGTTAGGGTTATGATTATAGTTAAGATTATTATAACGATTAGAGTTTAGGGTGATGACTATGGTTGGTGTTAGGTTGTTAGAATAATATTTATGTTTAGGGCTTTCATCATGGTTCTAGGGTCAATAGTACTATTAGAATTAGGATTCAAGGTTATGTATGGAATAAAATTAGGGTTTATTATTATTGTAAGTTTTTATTCCAGTTGAGGTTTAGGGTAAATCATTTGGTTGGGTTTGGGTTAGGGTTAGGGTCAAGGTTAGTATAATATTTAAAATTAGGATCAAATAGTAACCATATCTTTTTAAACTTTGATTAAACTCTAAAAATAATTAAAACATATCCTTTATGTCAACTCTTATCTTAGTTGAAGATCTACCATACTCGATATATTAACTTGATATTATTGAACCTTAGTTGGACCCTAACAATAATTTCAACCTTAATATGAGTACCCGATAATCATAATTTAACATTTCTATTTTTCATTATACTTATTTATATAAAATATATTATTAATAAATTTTAACTAAGTTTAAACTTATATTATGCGAGATAGAGTATCCTTCTAGTTGTAAAATTAGAAAAATAATTAAAAATTAGTCTAGATATCTAAGAAAAATTACTATTTTCTTTTTCTTTTTTGCATGCAAATAATTCTAATTCTAAATTAAAATAAATTCTTTTTTTAAAAGTTTAAATAAATAAATTTAAAACTAAAATCTATTATAAAAAAATTTCTAATTTTTTTCTAGATATATAAAGAACATTTCTATTTTATTTTTCATTTTTGCATGCAACTCAATTTAATTTCTATAATTAAACTAAATTCTATTTTTAAATTTTTTTTGAATGAATCATCAATTGTTTTAAAATAAATTTAAAAATGGAAAATCTTGATTTTAATATAATATTTCTATATTTGAACTAAAATCTCTATATTAATAGATTCATTTTATATTTTCCTAAATCAACTATTTTAAAATAAATTTAAACTAAAATATTGATTCTTTCTATATTTTAATTAAAATCTATGTATTAATAGATTAATTTTATATTTTTTTATGTTGTGCATATCAATTCAAATTTTATAGCTACACTAAATTTGATTTTTATTTTTATTTTAAAATAAGTCATCAACAATTTTAAAATAAATTTAAAACTAAAATCTAGATTTTAATGAAATCTTTCTATATTTTTATAATTAGTTAAGTAACATTGTTCTTTTATTTTCTCTTATTTTTTAACGAATTCTATAACTAAGCTAAATTCTATTCTTTTAATTTTTAAATGAAACAAAAATATATTTTAGAATAAATTAATTTGATAACTGATTTTTGAGATTTATAATTGCCAAATAGAAAAATATAAACATTAATGATTTTATGATTAAATATAGATTTATGAAAAATAATCAAACTCCAAGCCCTCTCTTCTCGCTCTCTCGAACATTGACAACTTCCCTATCCCAAATTTTCACCTCTTCCCCTGATTTGTATTGCACTGGAAACATCATGCACAACATAGACACAATGGTATCACTACTTGCAAGATGTAGACAAATTCTAATTAAGAAAATGACTTTTGTTCTAAAATGGGCTCTCCATTTCATGCATTTCTTTATATGTTCTTCATTTACTTTCATTTCACTCTATATTCTATTAGGGAAGATTTTAATAAATACCTAAGTTTAAAGTGTTTTTCATTTCCAAAACATGTATTGAAAGTTTTGGATTTCAAAAAAGAGCTACAAATGTCAACGAGTATAGTACAATTTTCTTGTATTTTCTTTAAGCTTCCTATTGATCTGTCATTGGAAATAATTATTAACCTTTATACCTCAAGGATTTTAAAATACATCAACTTCAACATAGAATTCAAAAAGATATGAATACCTATGTTTTCTTTGTTCCAATCTACTATCATTATACCTCAATAATTTTTAGTGTATACAAATAGGATGAAAACACATTTTATTATATATATTTTATTTTTCTTTTCTATAATAAATAAAATTTAGACTGACTTGAAAGAAGAAGTAGCATATAATTGGGTTCATATGAATGTATAAGAAATATATCCCTCGCAAAATATCATTCAATGAGTTATACATAGTCTCCTCTGCAATACTTGTCTCTTCCTTTGGATCTCTTCTAGATTTGCATGAACTCCTCTACATCAAGAGAATCATAGCCTACTAAGGGTCATATGAAAAAAATTTCATCTACTATCTCTCCATTCTTTGGTTTCTAGGATCTCTCCATACCTGTTTGACATATGAATTGCACTATAATAAAAATACACTTGAGATAAAGAAAACAAGGCCCATTATTGATGAAGGGTGCTCCCCTTAATACCACAAACACATAACAGAAACAGAGAAACCACAACAATATGCAAGAACAGAAAATTGGCTTCTTATTATCTCCACAAATGTGGAATTACAAACTTTTAGAATTACAATATGCAAAGCCACATGGGCATTCCCTTACAATATTCTGTAAGACAAAGCCTCGAATCAATACCCAGATCTACTACCCAGAACTATTCTGAACTGCCTAAGACAATAATACAGCCTTCCTTATATAGGCAATTTTTCCACCGCCTGGGAAGGTTCCAGAATTTTTAGCCAATAAGGCCGACCAAACTTAGAATTATTTTATTTTACATTTTATTACATCATAGTCGGCTCAAGATAACCTTTGAAACCCGAACAGAAATTTTGAAGAAAATTATTTTCCGCCATTTCAGGTGGCCCAACTTCCGAAGACCATAAGTCATCACCAGTTGACCCACTCGGCTATTATAACCCCATTTCGGAAATGCCACGAAGTGCTCTACAGGCTTGACAAGGGCAAGCGCCCGTCACCCAAATTTTTGACCTCATCCGGGGCCTCTAAAGCCTTCAAAACTGAGTTCAAAGTTTCTGTACCCTGCTGCCAATACCGAAAATCTTCAATATCTTCCAATATACACTTGATCTGGCAATGAAACTTTACTGGCAGACTTATATGACCAAAATGAACCTCCAAGAAAGAAATCAGATCATTCTGAGCACATACAAAAATTACCAAAAATAGTAACTTTCCATAAATAGCAGCTCTACACAAAATAACCCTTATTGAATATAAAAACATAAATATTTTTGGGTGATGCAAGATTGCTCTTACACCCAGGATGCTCCTGCATCAGACACCCGGGGCAATTTGACAAGTGACCCTGTCACGACTCAGGTGTGTAGAGGAAAACCAAGACGGTTAACCTCCTCTTTTGTTAGCCATGATGAATCTTCAACAGGTCATCCTTTCCACTTGACCAGATATTCTTCATATGTCCTGTTCCTTGTGCTTCTGCCAACACGACTATCCAGTATATCTTCAATCTCCTTAGTGTCTGAACTAGTTGCTAGAATACTCCACTGTGCTGCTGTGATCTCATCTTCAACACCTCCTTCATGATACTCTGTCAGATCTGAAATGTTAAACACTGGTGAAATATTTAGCTCAGAAGGCAATTCTACCTCATATGCATTTCCTGAATCATGTTTCTTCAGTATCCTACATGGTCCAAACTTCTTCATTTTCAGCTTGTTATATGTACCAACTGGAAACCGCTCCTTCCGCAAATGAACCATGACTTCATCACCAACTTGAAATTCCTTATACCTCCTTTTCTCATCTGCCTTAGCCTTATACTGTGTGTTCATCTTGGTAATATGCTTCCTCACCTCCTCATGGATGTTCTTCAAGTGTTCTGCAAAATCCTCAGCTTCAGCACTACTTATTTCTCCTTTATCTATCTTTCTCAATTCAGATGCATTTCTTGGACTACTTCCATATACAATCTGGAATGGTGATTTACCAGTGCTTCTGTTGACAGAATTATTGTATGCAAATTCTGCCTGTGGTAAAATCAAATCCCATCCCGTTGGCTTATCTCCAACCAAACATCTCAGCAAATTTCCCAAACTCCTATTCACCACCTCTGTCTGTCCATCAGTCTGTGGATGATGTGATGAACTGAACTTCAAATCTATCTTCAACTTCTTCCACAATGTACGCCAGAAATATCCAACAAACTTAGTGTCCCGATCTGAAACTATGGTCTTTGGCAAACCATGAAGTCTCACTACTTCTCTGAAAAATAATTCTGCTACATGAACAGCATCATTAGTCTTCTTGCAGGGAATGAAATGTGCCATCTTTGAAAATCTGTCAACTACCACAAAAATTGAATCGTGTCCCCGCTGTGTCCTCGGTAAACCAAGAACAAAGTCCATACTGATATCCTCCCAAGGCTTCTCTGGTATAGGTAATGGCTGATACAACCCTGTATTCTGCTTCACTCCTTTCGCCATTTGACATACTCTGCAACTCTGTACAAACTTCTTCACATCTTGCTGCAATTGTGGCCAATAATAATTCTCACCAACCAAAGCAAGGGTTTTATCACGACCAAAATGTCCAGCCAATCCTCCACTATGCTTGTCTTTGATGAAATTCTCCCTCATAGAACTTCGTGGAATGCACAACTGACTCCCTCTGAATAGCATATCATCTTGGATGATAAAATCCAGCCATTTCGTCCTGTCTAGAGTAACAGGTTCTGTACAAGCTTTCCAAGCTTCACCAAAATCAGGATCCTCTGGATACAAATTCTTGAGTTCCTTGAACCCAACCACCTCAATCTGCATCTCTATCAGCAATAGTTGCCTTCTGCTAAGAGCATCTGCAACCCTATTAGACTTTCCACTTCTGTGTTTCAAAACAAATGTATAACTCTGCAAAAACTCAACCCATTTCAAATGCCTTTGATTCAATTTTCCTTGACTATTCAAATATTGCAAAGCTTGATGATCAGTATACAAAAAAAACTCCTTAGGAAGTAGATAATGTCTCCACTTCTTTAATGCCTGAACTATAGCATAAAATTCTTGATCATAAACAGAATATTTCCTCTTGGCATCATTTAACTTCTCACTAAAATAAGCAATAGGTTTACCTTCTTGGCTCATAACAGCTCCTATTGCAGTACCACTAGCATCACAATCTACTTGAAACACCTTATTGAAATCTGGAAGTGCTAGAACAGGTTGTTCTATAACTTTTTGTTTCAATAATTGAAAACTCATTTCTGCCCCATTAGTCCACTTAAACTCTTTTCTATCCCCTCTCATTGTTTCAGTCAAGGGTCCACAAATACTGCTAAAATTTCAAATAAAATTTCTGTAAAAGCTAGCTAGACCATGAAAAGATCTTACCTCAGTAGCACTCCTTGGAGTAGGCCATTCAAGGATAGCTTGTACCTTCTCTGGGTCCATTTTTAGACCTTATGCTGAAACTACAAATCCCAAATACACTAACTCTTTCTTCACAAAATTGCACTTCTTCAAATTAATCAACAATTTCTCTTCTCTCAACTTCTCAAACACCATACGGATATGCATCATATGTTCCTCCAATGTCTTGCTAAAAATCAAAATATCATCTAGGTAAACAATGACAAACTTACCCAAAAATTCTTTCAGAACCTCGTTCATGAGCCGCATGAAAGTGCTCGGTGCATTGGTTAGCCCAAAAGGCATGACTAACCACTCGTATAGTCCTTCCTTTGTCTTGAAGGCAGTCTTCCATTCATCTCCTTCTCTGATTCGAATCTGATGATATCCACTTTTCAGATCTATCTTTGAAAAATACACTGCTCCACTCAAACAGTCCATAATATCATCCATTCATGGCAATGGAAACCTGTACTTGATTGTGATCTTGTTTATTGCCCTAGAATCTGTACACATCCTCCATTCTCCATTCTTCTTTGGTGCTAATACCGCTGGTACAGCACAGGGACTCAGACTCTCACGGATCAATCCTTTCTGTAACAGTTCATGTACTTGTCTGTTCAACTCCTCACTTTCTGCAGGTGTCATTCTGTGTGCTGCCTTATTTGGAAAACTCGCTCATGGGATCAAGTCCATCTGATGACTGATCTTCCTGACTGGTGGTAATCCATCAGGCACGTTATCGGATACAATATCCTGGAACTCATTCAACAAATCTGCAACTTCTACAGGAACATCCTCTACTTCTTCTTTACCAACTTTTGGAATTAAAGCAAAACACACATGCTCATGCCTCATACCATCTAGAAATTTTCTTCCATCAAAAAATGTTATTCTTGCATTACCACATACCTTTTCTTCAGTCTCCTTCAATGGCTTTAGCTTATGCCACACTCCATCCTTTGTCAGGGAATAGGTATTCGCACGGCCATCGTGTACAGCACATCTGTCAAACTGCCATGGTCTACCCAACAACATATGACATGCATCCATAGATATGATATCACACAATACCTCATCTTGGTATCTGCCAATCTTGAACTTCACCAGGCATTGTTCATTGACCATGACCTTGTGGTCATCCTGTACCCAGGCAATCCGATATGGATGTGGGTGTTTCTATCTCTTGAGCTTCAACTTTGTCACCATCTCTTCTGACACCAAATTGTCAGTGCTTCCACTATCAATAATCACATCACAACATTTACCTTCACACTTGCACCTGGTGCGAAACAGGCTCCTTCTTTGCTCACGTTCATTCTCACCACTCAACAGGACTCTTCTGTTAATCAACGTTTCTCCTCTTTCAGCATCTTCAGAATTTGATGATCTGGCATCTTCATCTACATGTGCAACTCTGGCCTGGCCTTCATTTCTCCTGTTTGTTCTTCCTTGGCGCTGAGGACATTCAAATGCCCTATGACCTTCTTCTCCACAGTGAAAACATGTTCCACGGAAGCCACCTCTTCCAGATCCTTGTCCTCTTCCCCTTCCTCTTTGGTCTCTATTATTCTGATCCTGGAAGCGATTGGAATTGTTTCCTCTCTGATTCTGACTGCTACTGGCCTCATCCTTCTTTTTCGGATCTTCATTTCGGCCACCATATGACCATCCACCAGATCGTCCACCGCGACCTCTTCCGTTTTGTCTGCTCTCAAACTTCTTGTTCAGCTTTTCCTCTACTTTTAGGGCAAACTGGTATGCCTCTTCAATATTGTTCATTCGAACCAGATTCAGCTCCTCCTGAATGCTTGGCCTTAACCCATTAAGGTATCGGGCAACTTTCTCCTTATCAGCTTCTGCATGGCCTGTTCTGATGAGAAGTCGATAGAACTCCTCTGTATACTCCTGAACAGATCTTCCTGCTTGCTTCAAACTCTGCATTTTCTTCAGTAGGTCAAGCTCATAATCAACAGGAATGAACTGTCACTTCAATTTATCCACCATCCGATCCCATCTTGTGATTTTCTCCTTCCCTCTTCTATTTCGCTCCAACTGAATTTCTTGCCACCAGATCTTCGCATGACCTTTCAATCTGGCTTTCACATATTTGACCCTATCAGGATCCTCAACATCTTCGTACTCAAAATATTCCTCACATTCATTGATCTAGTCGATCAATTCCTCTGGGTTAAGATTTCCAGAAAATGTAGGAACCTCAATCTTAGGTCTTTTCCCAATCTTGGAAATCGCCCGAAAAAGTCTTTCTTCCTCCGGGTTCACAATTTCGGCGTCTCCTTCTTGATATTCTTCTTCGGCTTCATCCTCGCTTTCATCTCTGACATTGAGATTCATTCCTCTGCGAATCTCTTCTTGCAATGCTCGCACTTGTCTCTGCAGCTCTCTAACCTCAGGTGTCACAGCACCAACTCTTCCGCTACGTTCTCGTCGTGGAGGCATTTTCGTGATGCGCGCTGAAACCCTAGCCACGGTCCTGGTGCAAACTGCCTCACAGTCGGTGATCTGTTTACACACTCAAGAGAACCTGCTCTGATACCACTTGATGAAGGGTGCTCCCCTTAATACCACAAACACATAACAGAAACAGAGAAACCACAACAATATGCAAGAACAGAAAATTGGCTTCTTATTATCTCCACAAATGTGGAATTACAAACTTTTAGAATTACAATATGCAAAGCCACATGGGCATTCCCATACAATATTCTGTAGGACAAAGCCTTGAATCAATACCCAGATCTACTACCCAGAACTATTCTGAACTGCCTAAGACAATAATACAGCCTTCCTTATATAGGCAATTTTTCCACCGCCTGGGAAGGTTCCAGAATTTTTAGCCAATAAGGCTGACCAAACTTAGAATTATTTTATTTTACATTTTATTACATCATAGTCGGCTCAAGATAACCTTTGAAACCCGAACAGAAATTTTGAAGAAAATTATTTTCTGCCATTTCAGGTGGCCCAACTTCCGAAGACCATAAGTCATCACCAGTTGACCCGCTCGGCTATTATAACCCCATTTCAGAAATGCCACGAAGTGCTCTACAGGCTTGACCCGTGCAAGCGCCTGTCACCCAAATTTTTGACCTCATCCGGGGCCTCTAAAGCCTTCAAAACTGAGTTCAAAGTTTCTGTACCCTGTTGCCAATACCAAAAATCTTCAATATCTTCCAATATACACTTGATCTGGCAATGAAACTTTACTGGCAGACTTATATGACCAAAATGAACCTCCAAGAAAGAAATCAGATCATTCTGAGCACATACAAAAATTACCAAAAATAGTAACTTTCCATAAATAGCAGCTCTGCACAAAATAACCCTTATTGAATATAAAAACATAAATATTTTTGGGTGATGCAAGATTTCTCTTACACCCAGGATGCTCCTGCATCAATTATACAATCTGGCAATCTACACAAGGTAATATCTAGACAATCCTTTTAGAAATAATTACTCTTTGCCAACTATGATAAGTAAGCATCTATCATTTCAAATTAGTTTACACAAAAACATGATTACATGTAAAATTCATTCTTAAAAATTAGCATAATCAACCATATATCAAATGTCTATCTATTGTGCTCATTAAGAACTATGAACTTGGAAATAATCTAGGGCCACATGATATCAAATCAGTAATTACATAAAAGATCAAGGCATAGAACATGAAGTAAATAAACATGAAGCCAAATTAACCATCTTTAATCTAAGATAGAATGTACAAATAAGACCATCTAGACTATCTCTAAGATCCTAGTGACATGTTATATTGTGGTGATTAATGAGGGAAGTAATGTACACTTTTCCCCCTTCCCTCACCTAGGGTTGGGGCTAGGCCGGGCCTCGAGTGGGGGTTTTGGGGCGGAAACCCCCACACAGTCAAGGGTGTTAGCCCATGAGTGTCCATAGGTTCAGGGGCGGAGCCCCCAAGAAATATTTTTTTGGGGGAGATGTTTTTTGGCTATTTTTGGGCCAACTTGTTGTAACCGACTCTAACCCTAAATTGGTAAAATAAGATTGTATAAAATAGCTTAGGGTTAGGGATTTCATTATGATGTATGTTTTATTAGCTTCTTGTGATAGTATTGAGTTGTAAGGGATTACAGATTGTAATCAGGAAGTAATCACTGGATAATAATAATAATATTGGACTCACTATTGGTGGACCTAGCCCAGGGATTGGTTGAACCACATTACATATTTGTGTCTTGTGTTTTTTTTTGTGTGGTTTATTATTTTCTGATATTGGTTATATTTTCATATAACTATTATTTATGTCTTGTTAATCCTAACAAGTGGTATCAGAGCAAGGTTGTTCTTCAGTTATCCTCTGTAGGAAGATCTCATGGTTTAGTGGGAGTCTCGTGGTTGAGTGGGAGCAATGGCAGAAGAGGGTAAGCTGAAGGTTGAGAAGTTTAATGGGTAGAACTTTCAGTTATGGAAAATGAAAATGGAGGACTATCTCTATTAGAAGGATCTATAGAAGCCATTGGAAGGACAATCCAAGAAACCATCAACAATATGTTATGAGGAATAGGATATTCTTGACAAAAGGCACTTGGAAGTATTCAATTGAGTATGGTGCAATCAATGGTGTTTAATATTAAGAAAGCGAAGACAAATGAAGAGTTGATGGAAACCCTAGCAAGGTTGTATGAAAATCCCTTAGCTTCAAATAAGGTATTTCTCATAAAGCGTTTGTTTAATATGAAGATGGGAAGGTGGATTTGTTACTAATCATTTGAATGAGTTTAATATAGTTAGCAATCAATTATCTTCTATAAAATTTACTTTTGATGATGAAATTAGGGCTCTCTTAATTTTTTGTTCTTTCCTTGAAAGCTGGAATGGATTTTAGTAACTCTATTTTTGTTTCTAATACCCTAAAATTTGATGATGTTATCGGTGTGATTTTGAGTGAGGAAAATTGTAGGAAAAGCTCAGGTGGATCTACATTTGGAAATGTCTTGAATGCACAAAGTAGAGGCCAAACAAATGTGAGAGGAAACAATTCTGGAAACATGGGAAACCAAGAGAAAAATCAAAGAGAAAGAGGTCTAAATCCAAAGGACCAAATGATTGCTAGTACTATGGAAAACCAAGTAATAAGAAGAAAGATTGCCGGTCTCAAAAGAATAAAGGAGACAAACAAGAATGTAACAAGGAGGAAAATCTGGTAAGTATCAAATCTGAAGAGGATTATTTTCTTCTTTCTTTAGAAAGTGTTGATGATTCGTGGGGTTTAGATTTTGGGGCTTCATTTCATGCTACACCCCATAGAGGTTATTTTCTTGATTATGTCTAAGGGGATTTTGGGCTAGTTTATTTGGGAGATAATGAACCTTGTCAAATTGTTGGAAAGGGGAAAATTAAGATTAAGTTGTAGAATAGGAATCATTGGCTACTACAAGAGGTCAGGCATGTTCCGAGGCTAAGTAGGAATTTAATTTTAGCAAGGCAACTAGTTGATGAGGGTTGCATAGTTACTTTTAATGATAGAAATTGGAAGGTTTCAAAAGGTTCCTTATTAGTAGAAAAAGGTGTGAAAGTAGGCACCGTATATCTTTGTACAGGTCATACTATTCCTTCTACTTTAATTATTTTAGAGAAAAATGAATGTTCAAGAATAGTTGTTGTAGTTGAGTAGGAAGAACATCAAACAGTTGTTGTAGATTATGGCACAACACTTTGGCACAATAGACTTGGGCACATGAGTGAAAAAGGTATGAAATTAATTCATTCAAAGAAAGTGTTACTTGGTCTAAAATGTGTCAATATAGATTTTTGTGAAAGTTGTGTGTATGGAAAACAAAAGAGAGTTAGTTTTGTGAAGAGTGGGAAGGAAAAGAAAAATGAGAAATTATAACTTGTGTATACAGAGTATGGGGACCAGCTTAGGTATCTTCTCTTGGTGTCTCTCTATATTGTGTTATATTTACAGATGATGCAACAAGAAAAGTATGGATTTATTTACTTACACAAAAATCTGATGTATTTCAAACTTTTAAGAAATGGAAATGCTTGGTTTAGAATGAGATTGGTAAAATGCTAAATTTTTTTAGATCTTATAATGGCGGTGATTATTTCAGCACATAATTTGAAGATTATTATTCCTCTAATGGTATTTGTAGGCAGAAAACTATACCAAGGACTCCAGAAGAAAATGGAGTGGATGACCATATGAACCTTTGATAATTTGGTGAGCATTAGTAAGATAAAAAGAGTAAGAGGGTTACCATGATTGAAGACATTTGATAATGTGATGTGTAAGCAATGTCAATTGGGAAAAATGACAAAGTCTAGTTTCAAGAGAAAAACCTATACTCCTATTGATATTTTGGAATTGGTTCATACTGACCTTTGTGGACCTATTGGAGTGCAAAGCTACTATGGTGACAAATATTTTATTTTGTTTGTAGATGATTACTCTAGAATGATGACTGTGATGTTTATTAAAGAAAAATCTGATGCCTTTCAATAGTTTAAGTGGTTTTTGGCAAGAATTGAAAAAGAAATAGGTAAGAGTTTGAAATGTCAGAGATTTGATAGAGGAGGAGAGTTCATATGCCATGAATTCAATATATTGTGCAATGATAGATGAATTAAGAGACAAATGTCTACACCAAGGACTCCTCCACATAATCGTATAGAAGAAAGAAGAAATAGATAAATTGTGGATTGTGCTAGAACACTCATGATAGAGAAAAATGTTGCACAAAAGTATTGAAGAGAAGCTATAAGTAAAACTCTCTATACCTTGAACTAAGTAGAAGTCAAGAAAGGTACAAATAATAAACCTTTTGAGTTATGGTATGGTTATGCACCTAATGTGAAATACTTTAAAGTCTTTGGAAGAAAATGTTATATTGAAGTACAATAGACATGGAAAAATCAATGCTAAAAGTGATACAGGCATATTCGTAGGTTATTCCACTAAGAGCAAAGCTTATAAGTGTTTGAATTCTAACACTAACAAAATTGAGGAAAGTGAAAATGTAAGAGTTGATGAATATGCAGAAAAGAATGAAGTTGAATGCAAGAAGGAACCTAGAGATTATAGATTATTTGTATACATGAATGAAGGAGAGCCCAAAAAATTACCTAAACCAGAGAATAAAGATACCAAGTGACAACAAGAAATTGATGAGTTAAAGAAAGAAGATTCCAAGCATTAGGAGGTAATTGTCAAACAATCGAAAGATGAAGCAAAGATGCAAAATGAATCTGAAGAAAATTTTCTAGATGAACCTAATGAACAACAAAAATAAGAAAGGAGACCAGATCCTACATTAGAAAAATATATGAGAAGACATCATAAACCAGATCAAATCATTGGTGTAAAAGATTCAGGAGTCGTGACAAGAAACAAGTTGAGAAACCAAACATGATTATTATGTGAATTTGAACCCAAATCAGTGAAAGATGCTTTGGATAATGAAGATTGGATTCAAGCAATGAATGAAGAAATTGTGAAAATAGAGAAGAACATTTAACCTAGACACTAGTACCTAGACCAAAGGACAAGAATGTTATTAGAACCAAGTAGGTTTTTATAAAAAAATTGAATGAGCATGGAGAAGTCACAAGAAACAAGGCTATATTGGTATACAAAGGATATGCAAAAGAAGAAGGAATTAACTATGGAGAGACATTTTCCCCATTTGCTAGATTGAAAGGAGTTAGAACTCTACTTGCATATGCAGCTTACAGAAGATTCAAAGTTTATCAGATGGATGTTAAATTTGCATTTCTGAATGGTATATTGAAAGATGAAGTATACATTGAGCAACCTGAAGGATTTTTTGATCCAAGAAAGGCAAACATGGTATGTAAGCTGCACAAAGCATTGTATGGATTGAAATAATCACTAGAGCCTGCTTTGAAATATTGCACAATTACCTGGTCAAAATTGGTTTTGCAAGAACAAATGACAACAGTAATCTGTACTTAAAGACTGAAAGAGGAAAAGGGATATTGTTAGCTGAAATATTTATTAATGATATCATATTTGGAGGAAAATATGCATTGTGCCAAACATTTGCAAATGAGATGAAAAATGAATTTGAGATGTCTATGTTTAAAGAGATCAAATTATTTATTGGTTTACAAGTTTATCAGATGAAGAAAGGTATCTACATTACTCAATCTAAATATATCAAGGAGATATTGAAAACATTTGGCATGGAGGATTGAAGACCAGTAAGTACACCTATGGCTACTAGACATAAACTATCAAAGAATGATGATACAATAGAAGTGAACCAAACCTTATATAGGTCAATGATTGGTAAGCTACAATATGTTGTTCACAACAGACCTAATATTGCACTAGCAATTGGGATTGTTGCAATATTTTCTACAAATCCTAAGGAGAATCACATGATGGTGGTGAAAAGGATACTAAGATATCTGAAAGGGACAAAGGATTATGGTTTGTAATACAAGAAGAATGATAAGTTTGAACTAAAATTTTATACTGATACAGATTGGGAAGGAAATGTGGATGATAGAAAGAGTACAACTATTGGTGCATTCTTTCTAGGAAAGAGGTTAGTCTCATGGACAAGAAAGAAAGAAAACTGCATTTCTCAATCTACAACAAAAGCTAAATATGTGGCAACAGTAGTTAATTGTTCAAACATAGTGTGGATCAAGCAATTGTTGAAAGGTATGAAGGAAGAGAGCACTAAGCCATTTTTTATTCTCAGTGATAACACAAGTTCTATAAACATATCAAAGAACCATGTGATGCACACTAAGACCAAGCATATTTCTATCAAGTATCATTACTTGAGAGACCTAGTTCAAGACAAAGAAGTGAGAATGGATTATGTTTATACAAAGGAGTAGTTAGCTGATATATTCAGTAAAGCTTTAACTAAGAATGCACATGAGTATCTAAGAGGTAAATTAGTAGTGATTCCACTAGTTGAGGCTAACTAAATAAAATAGAGTGTTGCATAAAATATACTAATCATAATATTTGATAAATTGATGCAAGGAGGTCACACTTTAGGATATTCCTAATGTTGTGAAGAGTAAAGCACTAGATGTGTTACAAGTAATGGTTGTCATTGCACCCAAAGATCAACATGTTAATGCCTGATACAACCAATAGACTTATAAAAGACATAGGAGGTGACTAAGCTATGCCATGAATCTCGAGGGGAGCACTAACTATTTTGCCAACAACCTCCCCCTCAGCACTACCTGAGGGGATTTGAACCTATGACCAAGCTCTGATACCACTTGTTACAAGTAGTGGTTGTCCATGCACCAAAAGATCAACCTGTTAATGTTTGATACAATCACTAGACTTATAGAAGACACAGGAGGTAGTTAAGCCATGTCACAAATCCTGAGGGAGTTGCTAACCATTTTGCCAACAAGATGTTGATCAATTATAAGCAAGATGACAGAGGGAGCATATAGTTTATAGAGCTAACATGAAGATATCTACATGGTGAAGATGAATGAGAAAGTTGAAAATGTCTTTGGATTTTTTGTCAAAGAGGGAGAGATTGAGTAGAAGTTACCATGAATAGATAAGAGAGAGATCCAGTAAATTTAGAAAAATTGATGCACAAACAAAGAGGGAGATGATTGGATGAGAATTAAAATGAAATTAAAATATGAGATTAGGGGGATTGTTGGAACATAGAATCAGAATGAAGATAAGGATATTAATGAAGATTTAACGATGAAACACATAGAGAGTTGACATAAGTTGCTTCAATGCATACTATTTTTGGATTGTATGGTAACTTAAGCCTATGGTGTTGCCATCAATGCTAAAGAGAGAGATTGTTAGAAGCTACAATTGAAATAATTATTATATTGTCATTGATGTAAAACCTTAATTGGTGAGATAGTTTCTATCTAGTAGAGTGCCATATCATTTGATTGATGAAGAAGATTTGAAAAGAGGAGATAACAAGAAGACCTAGTGAAAAGGTTGAGTTATGAGAAACTACAATGGCCATTTGATTAGTTGTCACATTGACAAGATAATATGTTGTTTATCTACAATACTAAGTGAATAAGACAATTGATTTGAAGCATAGAAGAGATGAGGAAAGAAATATTGAAAGCATAGGCTTGACTAAGTAAAAGAGAAAAAGATTAAGGAACTTAAGTAGAAGTCGAGTGATGTTAGTGTTGACTGAGCACCATTATGAGCCAAGAAAATATAGTTTCAAATAAGCATCATTAATGACTAAGTATCAAAAATTGAACTGAGTGAAGATAGTAAGTGTCGAGAAGAACAGTTAGTGATGATTGAGTTATCTAGTGAAGACTGAGCAAAAGAACACAGTGATGACTGAGTGTTAGTATTTTATAGTTTGTGAAGGGATTGAGATTCCCAACTGACATAGTTGAATTCTTGGAATATGTAAAGTGTGTTGAAGATAAGGATGAATGACTTGGAGCATTTAATGCATGATAAAACATGTTTACATGATCCTATGCATGGATTCAAGGAGACATTTTTAGAAGTATCTAGAAGATAAGAAGGAGAACTAAATATTGGAAGGATACGATGAATCTCACTAAAACCTAAGATCTAGGATGATGATTAAGTGGAAAAATATCAAGCTACCTAATTAAGGAGGTATAAGGATATCCTAATTGTGGGTTATGCAATAGGTTGATTCTATTGATTGGTGAACCTGAGAAGAACACTAGGAAGAGTTATGAGGAGCTAAGATAGTTATGAAGAGGTGATTGCTTGAAGGGTTTCCAAGAATATCAAAGATGGATATGATAATGAATGCCAATTAGAGGATCAACATATGAGCATTACTGGATCTGTATTTGCAAAGTGAGTTGTATGTATCAGATCTAGACCCATTGTTACTTTCTAACCATTGTATTAGTTGAAATCCTTTAATCAAGGTTGACCTAACATTCATTTGTAAATCCTTTAATCAAGATGAAATTCTAGTGGAATGTTGTTAAATCCTCTAAAAAGGCCACTCCTAATAGGGTGATTAAATCTTTTAATAGGGTCACACCTAATAGTGTGTATTGTAACCTTTAATAGGGTTGGCTCCTCATAGAGCTCACTTCAGAAGAGTGAAAATTGGTAACATGTTACTGGTGGTTTTTCCCAAATTGGGTTACCACATTAAATATTGGTGTCATACTTGTTTGAATTTTATTTGATGTGTTATAATGTTAAGTGTTTAATATTTTGTAAGTTGATTACTTTTGGATAGTGGACTGCAAGCTTATGTTACTGGTCCTATGCTATAGAGACCGAGTAGATTGTTGAGTTTATCTAAGTTGTTTGAAGTGTTTAAAATTTGAAATGGTACATCTAGACCTGAGGATAATGGATTGACCCACCCCTCTCAGTTATTCTAAAATCATTCTAACACTTGGTCAACTTGAGGAGCAGAGGTAGCCGATTTGGAAGTTGGATTTGTAGAAACTTCTAACAAATGTTTAAAATGGAAAATAAAAGATATATGTGTTTTTCATGAGTGATAATTAGAACTATTTAGCTTGATATCCATAATTAATGTAGACATAATTGTTAAAAATTAAAATACAAGGAAAACAATACCCCTTTTTTACTTATTTTAATATTTTTGAAAAACTTAAATAAAAGACACCCCTTGAATTAAAACAATATGAATAATTATGATAATATGCCTTTAAAAAAAAATGCAAGTAAAAGACCTCTTTATTAAAATAAATTTAAGAATACTTATAATGTAAATATATATTTAAATATAAATTAAATTTTTAAAAACTTTTTAAATAAAATATTTCAATAGTTTAAAATTAGAATATTGAAAAACTTAAAATTAAATTGATATAATAAAAAAATAATATAAGAAAAGCATTACAACCTTAACTTATTTTGTTAACAAAAATAAAAGAAACTTTAGAAGAATGTGAAATTTTAAAGAAAAGATTTTATGTGGAATACGTTGCCAAATAATGGAATGAGAATCAATGATTTAGAATAAGAATCAAGGATTGGAATAATAATAGGAATCATCTAATAAAAGTATGAAATATAACATATTATAAATAGAGCTAAAAATAAGTAATGCACAAAGTGCAGAGGGCGTTACAAATAATTCTATGGAGATAAGGCATTACTAACTTAATAATATGAAAAAAATGTAGAGACAAGAAACATTAAAAAAATTAACTAAAATTGTAATTATTTTAGAATGCCTATACCTATATTGTGCTTGTCCCTAAGCATGACAACCCCACCTCTATGTTGGATTTCAGGCCCATCAGCTTTTGCAATACGTTCTACAAGATTCTCACTAAGATCTTGGTCAACAGAATGAAGGCCCTTCTGGATAAGATTATTAGCACTAGTTAGAAAGGTTTTGTTCTAGGAAGGTAGATCCTTGATGTGACCATATCCACTCATGAAATCATCCACTCTATGGACAGGAGCAATATTCTAGGTATGGCTGTCAAACTCAATATCTCTAAAGGATATGATAAAGTTAATTGGTCATTCTTGCTAAAAATCCTTGCTAGGATGGGATTCAATGAGAAGGTTACCCACATTATCCAAGAATGCACCCAAGCTATCAACTTCTCTTTCCTAGTCAATGACACCCCTGGTAATTTCTTGAAACCTGAAAAGGGGCTCAGGCAGGGAGATCCTCTCTCACCTTACCTATTTATTATGGTGGTGGAAGTCCTCAACAGGAATCTAACTATGCTATCCTCCACGGGGATAATAAAAGGTGTCAAACTTGCTTCCACTCTACATCAGGTTGTGTTGGAGCAATTTTTGGATGAAACCTTCCTCTTTGGGTATTCCTTGGTGATTTAGGCCAGAGAATGGAAACAAATTCTAGAAAATTATGCTTGGGCTTCCAGACAGTGTATTAACTATTAGAAAATTTGAATGTTCTTCTTCAATACTCCCATGGAGATACAAAATAGAGTGCTTCAAATCCTGGGCTATCAGTTTTCTTTTCTCCTTTCTACCTACCTTGGTCTCCCCCTCACAATTAAAGAGGTGTTCCAAGAATTCTGGAACTCCATCCTAGAAAGAACCTACAGGAAGCTTGCTAGATGGAAAGGGAAGATCCTAAGAAATACTAGTAAACTTCAAGTAGTGGCTTCCACTCTCCAGGGGATCTCGGTTTACTTTCTGTCTCTCTTCAAGATCAAAAACAACATGGCAGACAAATTAGAAAATTTTTAGAGAACTTTCTTGTGGGCTGGCTCTGAAGAAAAAATGATGTCCCTGGTCAATTGGGATACTATCTGTCTCTCGAAAACTCTGGGTGGTTTGGACCTGAGGAGAATTGGCTTGATGAATAGAGCCTTTACCATGAAAGTGGCCTAGAAACTCATAGAAAGGAAAGAGGATTGGTGCAAGATAATGGAAGCTAATTACCTTCAAGGACATCCCTATAGGATGATGTATCATGATAATGACCTCCCTAGTGGCTCCAAACTTTGGGTGAACATATACAAATGTAAAACCTTTCTTTCTAAAGGTGCTTTTTGGGAGCTTGGAAAAGGGAGATCCATTAGATTCTGGAATGACTATTGGATTCTGAACTGCCCTAACCTTGGTAGTATATTCAACCCCCTCATGGACTACCTTGGGCCTATCCTTGGCAATAGAACTTCCAACTACTTCCCTGGAGGGAATTGGAGGGATATATCTAATCTTGTTAGAGACAGACCAGATCTTCAATACTTGGATAATGAGCTTATCAAAATCTTGAGGAATGTAACAATCTTGAGTCTTGGTGGCCAAGATTCCTTCATCTAGACCCCTACCCAAGCTGGTACCTTCTCGATCAAAATTACTTACAACCTACTCCCGAAGGAAGAGAATAATCTAGGGGACTAGACGAAGGTGTGGATCCCTTAGCTCACACCAAAAATCAATTTCTTCTGGTGGACCCTTATCCATGGTAAAGTCTTAACTCAGGAAAAACTTATAAAAAGAGACTTCTCCATGGCAAGAAGATGTTTCCTATGTAAAAAGGAGGAGGAAACGGTGAACCACCTATTCATACACTATGAAAAAGCTGCTAAAATTTGGCAAGAAGTCATTAGCAAGTTAGGAATCTCATGGGCTTTGGGTAATGATGTCCACTAGTTCACCAAATAGAGATCCCCCTCCAATCATTCCCTCCTCCAGCTCCTTTGGAAAATTCTACCTCCTCACATCTGTTGGACTATTTGGAAGGAAAGGAACAACAGGTTATTCAGGGAGTCTAGTAACCCGCTTGAGACTTGCCTCTATATTGGGACCAAGCTGCTATGCAAGAACACCAGTGCAGCTAAGTGTAAACTCCCCTCAACACCCCCCTCTACCTGGGAAATCAAAATGGTTGATAAATGGAACCTTTTGACTGGCTTCTCCAAGTTTGATGACTCCAAATTGATCTTTAGAAAAGCTACCAGATGGGCTGCCCCACTAAGAGGCTGGACCAAATTAAACTTTTGATGGGGTAGCTAATAACCTCACCCAGGGTGGGGGAGGTGTGCTAAGAGACCATAATGGCACTTTCCTCTTGGTGTATGTGGGATCACTCAATAACTACACTGTCAATCAAGTCAAGGGCATGGATCTTCTATGGGGGATTGAATTTTCCATCCAAATGAACATCAGACTACTAGAAATTGAGGGGGATTTCAAAGTGGTGGTGGAGGCTATCAAAAGAAGAGCTAATGCGGGGTGGCATGTTAAATCCATTATTCTAGAAATATGGGAGCTCCTCAACAATCTCCAATGCAAGATATCCCACATGTATAGAGAGGGAAATGCAGTGGCAGATTCGATGGCTGCTATTGGTCTCAAGCAAATGAAACTAAGTAATTAGAAAGGTGGTCAAAAAACTACTTAAGGTGACTCAACAATTGATCAGAGAGGAAATAAATGGTATCACTAGAATTTAAAATGAGCCAGGTTGTCATCCTTACTAAAGGCCCTACCTTGATTATGTGTCAGTGTAAGTTGATGATTTTTGTGATTATGAATAAGAATTCCCAAAACCCCATAAAGGATCATAATTTCCTTTTGTGCGTATACATGTGGAAAGATAGTTGTCCACATCAACAAGTTTGCTTGGCTAATAAGGACACTAAGTGCAACTCTTGTGTAACTACTAATTATGGTGCTTGGAGATCTGATGGATATCACCGTACAGAGCCCAGCTCCCAAAAAACCACCCAAGGCCAGCCTTTTGAGTATATTTTTTTCTCAAAATGGATAATTCAAAACAACTAGTTTAATACTCTCTTTTAGGAAGCTCGACCCTTTGATTCTTAGGAAATTTTGGTGCATGATAAGGAGACTATCGACATGGGAGGCAATAATTCACTCATTAAACTAGATAATATTGATGAGGCTTTCACCTCTGACCTTCTGGTGACCCACTACTGTAAAGAGAGTGGTATCTAGGGTTTCATGGAGTGAATGAAGGGAGGACACGATGGACAAATATCCAAGTAGTTCATCTTGTCCTAGAACAATATGAAAATTTCTGTTGGGGGCATTCACTTCCAGATTAATGAGGAGGTCATTGCTAAGGCGATGGGGCTCTATGTGGAAGGAAGAAAGTATAAAAAAAACAATAGGATGCCGGACCCTACCAGCCTCAGCCAATTCTTCAAAGTTGGGGAGAATCCTGTAAGGAAGTTAGGGGGTTTCAACCATGAGGATCTTCTAGAATTTTGGCTCAAGCTGTGCCTCATTGTGATGAAGTATTTCACCCTGGAAGATAAATTTATGGTGTTCTACTATTACCATTTACCTTTTCTCAATCACATCAGAAATAGGGACCTCATCTCCATTCCCTTTTACCTCCTTCATTCCATTGAAAGAAATATCTTGGATATTAGGAAAAACCCCAAAAAACTGACCCCTCTTCTCCATCAGGGTCTCCTACTCTATCTATATCACTTCCATAAGACTATCTCCCCTCCACCCCAACCTCCCCTAGTTATTCAAGAGGTCACCTAGGAGGATTCCCCTTCAAAAATTGACAATCCAACTCATTCCACCTCCCACTCCATCTGTGAAATCTAGGAGGTGGATCTTGTCCCTAAAGATGATAAAAGCTACAAAAGGTGTGTGGAAAACCCTTTCAAAAGAGGGGAGGAGCTTGAGGAATCCCATGTCTTTGAGTCCTTAGATACTAAATATTTGAAGAAGTCTAACAATAACCTTGAGATTGAAAGAAAGCCCAAAAAATGAAGGATCTTGGATAGCCAGGTCAAGTTGGAGGTGGACTTAGGTGGCTCTGGTCATCGCTGGTCTAATAGAATTTCTAAGGAGTAGTGCAAAACTAGAATAAAGGAAATAGCTTTGATGGAGAAGTCTCTGTTAGAAAAAGACTCCCATTCCACTAAGTTGATTGAGGGCTCTTCTGATGATCATCTGAGTCTGAATAGGACTGGCACCACTCCCCCTTTCAACCCCCAGCAAACCATGGAGGCTCCCCGTAGCACTACCCTACCCCCAGACTCCAATCATGATCATCAGACCAAGTCCTCCACTACTGAGCACAACTATGTGCCTCTGGATGGAAATGACACATTTAAAGGTACCCTTAAGTTGAAGTTCTCTTATTTGGACAATGAGGTTACTACCATAAAATAAGACTTGAAGGATCTCAAGCACCACATTTTGATGACTAACAAGTTTTCTCCTAAGGTCATCCATGCTTCAGCTATGACCCTCTGCACTGTGCAGGAAAAATTGGCTGGTGGAAAACTGAAGGCCAATGAAGATAATAAAGACCTCTTCTTGTTCCTATAGGAAGAGTGGGCCATGACCCTGATGTCCAAACATCTAGGTGGAAGATCCTAGCTACTACTGTTGTCATGAGGTTTTTATTTTTGATTGGTCTTGGCCATAAGTTCTCTTTGCTGGTTTCCTATTTTAAGGTTAATCCTCCTAGTTCATGGTCTAGCCTTGCTTGGCATGATATTGTTAATTTAATTGCTACTACTTGCTTAAGATACTCTGGTTCGATCTTTTTGAAAAGAACTATTTTGTTTGTTTTTTATAGAGGCAAATTAGACCTTGTTCTTTCTACTGATAAACTGCTGATAAAATGCTCTAGACTAGTGCTATTAATATGCTATTAATGTGCTTCTAGTCCTTCTATACCATGGGCCAGCACCCTCTTGTTGCTCTTATCTATCAAAAACCCATATAATTATTGCATATTTATTATCTATTCATCATTTTAAACCTTCATTCTTCTTTCACCATAGGAATTTTTCCTCAAAGTTGCAAAAGAACAGATCATAGGCAGTACTTATACAGAGAAAAGCATGTAAAGAGCTATAGAAACCACAAAGGAGTTTTATTACCATTTAGACAATACTTGTGGGAGGAAGGATAAACCATTAGGAGGTTTTATTGTTGTGATAGAAACTAAGGTGAATGCTATAATTACTTTGAAATAGAATGCGTTAAATATGAAATCACAATACAAGGCAAGTTAGAGATGAAAGTTTTAATTAAAATCTACAAAAAGAAAGATTTCTTGTGGTAACCTAGAAGAAAGAAATGGGATTTAAAACTTGAATAACTATTAGATCTACAAATAAATTGTATCTGCAAGAAAGATAAAAGCCAAAATAAGTTTGAAAAATATTTAACCTTGCATTTACATGATGAAGGTTAAGATTTTTCTAAAAAAAATTGAAAAATGGAGCAAACTCTCTAGAGACAAGCTTTCCAAAGAGGATTAATATACAAAAATGTAAATATAAAAAAAAAAACTATAAACTCTTTGAAAAAAAAATCTTCTGAAGAGGGTTAGAAAGAGAAAAAAAAAATACAAACAACTACAACAAAAATGACTTAAGAAATGAAACTCAAGATTCTCTCTCCAAAATAAGGGTGCTCCACAAAATAGTAACCTTCATCAAATTTAACTCAAAACAAGGATTAGTAACCAAGCTCCGATACCATGAAAATAAAATAACAAGAGCAAAGAAATAAACAATAATCGAAGTGAGTTAAATGAAGAGAATAAATGTTACCATGAGACATTCATAAACTTAGAGCAAGAAACAAACAGCCAATACAAGGAGACACGAAGTTTTTAAAGGGGAAAAGAAAAGAAAAACCTTTTTGTGATATAATGAATGAGGCAAAGCTTAATGTGTGTGTGTGTGTGTGTGTGTGTGTGTGTGAGTGAGAGAGAGAGAGAGAGAGAGAGAGAGAGAGAGAGAGAGAGAGAGTCATTTACATTTGACTCATAAAGTATAAATGAGAGAGGAGATAATATCCTAAATAGAGATGAGGAGTGGAGTTACTAAGTAACTCACCAATCTATGAATGTCAACATTCATAATAGGTGTGCACAAAGTGGCAACATCATCTTAAGGAGGATAAACTAATTTCCTTAATAAAGGAAATACAAAGAAATGACATGTCTTTTAATAAGTGGCCCGATGATTATAACTTAGAAGATGTCATTTATAGAAACACTACTCATTGGCATGATCGCTTTGAGTTCAGTTCATTTTTGGATGTCCACATTGTAAAAATGACTAAGTTTAGGAAGTAGTTGATAGGGTACAGTTGCACAATTTTTCTTGGTGAGAACAATATGTGAAGAATAAAGTCATGAAAACTTAGAGGAATGTATTATGGGATGTATTAGATCTTTAGTTAAGGTCTCTTCTATTTTGGAGTTGACTAGAGAGATTTATAGCTCGATATAGTTACACAAAGACATATAGCAATATAACAGGGTAGACAAGAGGTCGCGATATTTAAGTGAGTAATATGTGGATTCCAAGAGTGTTAATTTGTATTTGGGTTGGGTCCTACCCTATCTTTGTCGATACATGATCACAAACTATGTATTTTCTATTTGAATATGTGTTAAACATGTTGTGTGATATATTTGTTGGTGGACTAGAAAGATTATGAGATTGAGTATATATGCTTTGAGATGCAAAGTTGTAAGTGTGTGCCTACATGCATTGGAATTTTAAAATAATGTAGAGGATGTTGTGAGCTATTATTGGAACTTCTTTGGCATAAAAAATATTATTTTTGTTCATTTTTTTTTGTTACATGACACTTGCGTAATACTAAATAGAGAGTCCTTTGTAAGAGTAGTGAGCTCCATTTTGTATTCACCTCTATAAGGTTGTAGACTCCTAACAAGGTATGTCATGTAACAAGGACTTTTACTAATGTAATATTTTGCTCCTAAAAGGGACACAATACTTTTAGTGCATCATTTGTGGGTACCATCCCCGCTAGGGTTTTCCCTTAGCCAAGGTTTCCTCGAGAAAAAATCATGGTTTTATGATTTATTTACTTTATGTATGTGTTCTTATTATTTTAGTTATTTCTTTGTTAAGTTTAAATTAGTATAAAAGGAAAAAAAAGTGTTGTAATAATGATTCACCCCCTCTCCCTTAGTATTTCTTGATCCTAACAATTGATATCAGAGCGCAAGACCCTTGAAGATAAATCCTAACATCTTAAGAGAGATCTAGATGGATTCAAGCAATTTGGAAGAAAACTTTGAGAAAACACTAGAAGACCTAAATAAGGCTAATGCTGAGAATGTTGAATTAAAACATAAGCTAAAGAAAGATGAAGACTTTAACAAAAGACTCAAAGAGAAAATTGACATTTCAAATAACAAAAGGCAAGAACTTGTTGAGAATATGAGGGAACATGAGAATGATTCATCTGATCTGATAAAAAAACTCAAATAGGAAAAGGACACAATAAAGAGTGAGTGTGAGATTATCACTATGCAAATGACTAAAGAAACTCAACAAGAGAAAGAATAAAAGAGAAAAATTGAAGAAGCCTTAAAGAGTGAAAATATTCAAATTGGAAGAATGCATCTTGAAATCATATAGAAAAACTTCATGCAAATAGTAACAAGTTAGGAGTTGGCTTTAGTAAAGCCAAATGTTCCAAATCTCAGGAGAAGAGATCTGAAGGTAGCATAGATGAGACACCCAGTTAACAAGAAGAAAATAATTGTATGCAATGAAAATATGGACCTATTTTATACAAATGAAAAACACCAAAATACCAAACAAAATCACATTAGATGTTAGCCATTTCAAATGGAACAAAATAAATAATTTTCACTACAACCTCCGATGAGCTAAAATAAGGGCACCCAAAGCCTTGTTTGATTTTCTCTTTGAGATTATTGTGGGTATGCTCTCCCAACACAAATAAAATGCAAAACTAATGCAAAACTATGAGATGAAAACTAGATGATGGTGAAGAGATTGAGAACAAGTATGAGGAACTTGCCCCAAGCTTAACAAATGATAAAGATTAAGATGATGCAAGATTGATTCTTGATAATGATAATGATAATGCAATAAGATTAAGATCTAAGATGAATGAAACAAGATTAAGAAACTAAGAACATGATTATATTGCAATGAAGAAAAGAAATAGAATGATTAAGAATGGTAAAAGATGCAACAGCTAAGAGATTGAGAGGAAAAAGAACCTTGACCTAAAATGAGGACTGCAGCCTCTTATTATAGAAAATGAAAAGAATTGGACGGTGGAGATTAAGAGGCCAAAGGAGTGGAAAATATTAAGAGGCAAAAGAGGAGTGAATAAGATGAAGAGGCAAAAGAAATGAGTGGATAGGATTAAGAGGCAAAAGATGAAAAAGTCAAACTTCACTGAGGAAAAGAGGAATTTATAAATGATTGCTGGAGAAAAAAGATGGAGAGGTGGCCACCTTGGAAAAGGTGATTGTGCACATGTTTAAATGTAATCCACCTTTTAATTAAGATTAGAGGAATATTAGAAAAAGGTAAGTGTAGACACCTAAAAATCCTTTAGAAAATAAAGTATTTTTATTTTCTGAAAATCCCCGATGACATCATCATTTATTAATTAATTAATTATTTAATTAAATAATTTATTTTTATGTCATTAAATCCCTTTTTCTTAATTAAAAATATTTAATTAAGGAATCCCTCCCAAAAATGTTTAAATCTTATTTAAACATTATTCTCCTTATTTATTAATTATTTAATTAATAAATTGACCAAAAATCCCAAAATAAATAATTAATTTATTTTTTGCCCAAAACTTGGCCAATTTCCTTTAGACCACTAACCTCTTCCAAAATCTTCTAATTCCTTCTTAATCTTGATTAAAAGGCTAATCCCATCCTTTCTAACCCTAATCCCAAGGCTAAATATTTAATTAAGATTAAATATTTAAATTTCATATTTATTGAAAGTATTTCAATAAATATTCCCAAAACTTAAGCTTTTGGAATGAATAAACTTTTATTCCATAAAACCAAGGAGAATTCTAGACTCTTCTAGAATCTTCTCAACCCAACCTCTTCACCCATCCTAATCCTAAGATTATCCTAATTCCTCCCTTAACCTTGTCACATTCCCTAAACAAGGTTAGCCAACTCTTAAGCTTACCCCAAAGTCAACAAAGAGGGCTTCCCTTTTTGAAATGCATTGAAGGCATTTAAGGCCTCCTTATCCCTCTTACATGCACTTATGGTGCATTTAAGAAGCCCCTCACCCCTTTCTTACACCCTTTGACCTTAGGCACATTTCTCAAATTGTGCACATTCCTTCCATCTTTCAATCCAATGCCCTTGTGACACTTGTCACAAGGAGGTGATCCCTAAACTAGCACAATCCATGTGCTCCCCTTTGAATGAATCTTGGCCTCTCTTAAGGATTTCAATCCTGGCCATTCATTCCTCCTACCCCAAGCCTTTAGAAATCCTATAAATACCCATCCTTTCAAGAGCAAATCAATCCACTTTCATTCTCAAGCAATAGCAAACTTATAATGCCATTTTCATTCTAGACTTAACATAAATCATCTCAATTAGTTTATTTTCAAAGTATTTTAGCTCATCATAAGCTTAGAAATAATGGATTAATCTAGCTTTTCATTATTGTTTTGCATAGCATAGCATCATATCACATCTAATTTGGTCTAAAATCAATCCTAGATTACTCATCATGTAGCTTAAATCTTCATTAAAGCATAGCTTGAGTTCTTGAGGCCTTAGGGGCAAATCAGGTGTTCCATACCTATTTTGTGCCAATTTTGGGGTTTTCATGAGCTTCAAATCATCCTAAATGCATTAGAGCATGCTCCAAATGCTTAGAGAGCACATCCACATCCCTCTAATCTGAGCAAATCAAATAGTGCATGGGTGCAAACTGTTTCTAGCTCAATCTGAGGTGGCTTTGCTTAGAGCTCTTTGTTTTTGTTTTGATTGTATGCTAGATTAAACTCTTAATGTTTGATTGATTTGAGCCTTTCAAAACAGATAATAGGTACCCTCGAAAGCCTTGCACACAGTAAGCATAGGAAAAAGGGATAAGGGATTAAATTAAAAATAAATTTAATTTAATCAAGGTTTACAAGAATTTTAGGCGAGTGGAGGAATAAAATAAATAAAATTTATTTTATAAATGGAAATGGAGGGATAATATATTAAATTGAATTCAATATATTAAAGTATTTAAATAAAATTTAAATACAAAGAGAAAATAAATTTATTTAATTAAAATAAATTTAATTAAATAAATATAAAAATATAACAATTATAGCCAATTAATAAAAATAACTATAATGTTAAGGACAAATATTAATAAAAATTAATATTAGTGCGAAGGACAATTTTAGTTATCTACATTTTGCCTCTCTTTGATGTAGTGTTGAAATCAACATTGCGTCAAAGAAGAAGAAAATAAGATGCCCCAGGAGTCGTGCCTAAGCGTTGATGAGAAGAGGATGAGGATGGTGCCCCCTCAAGAAAATTGAGCAAAAAATTAATTTTGACAATTTTATCAAAAATGAAGGGTGAGGGTAGAGGAAGTGAATAAAAGAAGACCTCCAATGCAAAATGAGCCTAAATGAAAACTATCATTGTGTCAACATGGGACATCATATCCTATTTTAATATTGTTCTTGATGTTATGCACCAAGGTATGAGGAACCAAGATGACCATGTATCAAGTACGTGATAAAAAAAGGTCAAATACAACCATATGCCTTATGACGCCATGATATGGAAGACCATGATGCCCTGGTGACAATAGGATGCAAAGACCATGATAGATCAAAAAAATACTAATACATACAAGAAACAAGAAAGCATGGACAATAAACTAAAAGAAAACAAACATATTGCCCCTAGTCAAGATGAAAACTAATTGATTGAGTGATTGGGAGGGTAGGGCCTTAAGGATTGGGAAGGATACATCCCATGATGATGATTGGATTTGAAATTGATCAGATGATTAACAAATAATCCGGTTTAAGATGATGGTTTGATTAAAGATTAATGTGCTAGATTTCAATATTGGATTGCATGGATTAGTATTGATTGCACTTGATTGGACTGAATTGGGATCTTTTGGATTATAAGGATTTTTTAATATTTTTGGTTTTTTACAAGATCATAGATCAATTTTTTTGAATTTTTTTCAGGATCATTTTATATTGTTTTGTATTTTAAAATTATTTAAATTTATTTGGATGAAAGGATTGGATAGAATTGAATTGCAAGAGAAGATGATTGGATAAGATGCGATTGAAAAAATGAAAGGGGAATAAATGGATTAGATTAGAAGATAAATAGATTTGATAGACAAGATGGTTTGAATAAGATGAAAGGATGATATGATGATTGAGGAAAAAAGAATAAGTGGATTGAAACCAATGATAAGGGATAACCAAGTAATGATAGAGGATGGAAGGATGGAAGGATGCTAGGTTAGAAAATGAATGGATTGAAGGGAGGGATTGGATAGGAGATAGATGGAATGAATGGATAGGTAAGGGTAGGATATGGAAGACTATAGGATGGAGGGGGTATAGGGATGGAGATCCAAGAACTATGCAAAAAAGGAGTTACATGCCCCACACTAGAAGGAGGAGAATGAAAGATGGAAAGATGGAGGATATCAATGTATAGAATGGAAGGATGGTGATAGGAGATGGGGATGATAGGGAGGAGGTGGATGAGGCTCCAAGGACCATGTTGCAAAGGATTTAAATGCCCCAGACCATAGGTAGAAAAATGAAGAATGGAAAGATGCACAAGAATGGATGCATGAAGTGGATGGATAATGCAGAAAGGATATGTATGGAGGAAGTGAAAGCTTGTGTTGTCCAAAGCATGCAGGGATATTTTCTTTTTTGTACTACATTTAGTTTTTTATGAAGGAAAAGATATGAAAGTGGAAGGTGGATGAATAATGGATATGAGATAGAGGTTATGAAGAGGATAGGGGATAATGATATGAAGGATATAGATGGAATTGGATAATAGATAATGTATGGAGGAAATGTGTAGGATAATTAAGATCAAGGACATGGGAAGACATATGAACTCAAAAAATATTATGAATGATGGATTAAGAAAATGAATATGAAAATGACTACGAGATGGATGATAGGGATGTCAAGATAAAATATGTGAAAATGGATGGAATTACGTAGGAAAATAGATGGATAAGGAGTAAGGATTATGGAAGGTACATGTGGATAGAAGGGATGTATAGGATAGTCAAGATCAAAGATGAGAAAGGAAAGGATAATGAACTTAGATAGGACAATGGAAGGTGGATAGGGAATGTGGAAGATATTTATGGTAGCATAAAATGGATGGAGCTTGCCCCCAAGTATAGAGTGCAAGAGGAGGTGGATAAATGAATGGAAAATATATGATATGTAGATGAGAGGGAAGATATGATGGATAGATACCAAGAAGGAATGGCACCCAAGTATGAAGAAAAACTAGAGGGAGGGATTACACATGATCCCTATTTGCGATGTTTTCATCATGGTACTTTCCCAAGGTGCCTGATTATCAAGTTTTCACTGTTGGATGATTGTTTTTTTTTCTTTTGTTTTTTTTTGACTTTTTTTTTAATTCTTTTTTTTTTTTTTTTTTAAATTTCTTTTTTTTGAGGAGGAATTGGAGCCTAATTCTCTTTAGATAATGTTCCTTCAAAAATATATGCTATGATTGGCTAAGGCCATTGAAAGGTAAGCTCAAAGATGTTGATAATGGTGATGGTAGGGGAAAGATATGGAGGATAGGGTAGATGATGGCTAATGATTTATGTGTAAGATGGGGTAAGAGGAATGTGAGGATATGATATGGAAGGATAGGGAATAGATATAGGAGTTGGATATTGGATAGGGTATTGAAGGGTTTTTGTGGGTGTAGGTGGAAATGATGGAAATATCAACATCAACACACATCTTGAAGGGTAGTGGACAAGTGAAGGGAGAATGAATTGGCTAGAGTGAGGTTTTGATGTAGGAAGTGATGTGGATTTTAGGACACAAGGACCCAAAATAGATGGAGACAATGGAAGATATTTGGAAGAATATGGAGTGAAAGTCTTTGGAAGCTTGAATGTCAACTTTGATTTTTCTTTTATATTTGAGTCCTTTAAGAGAGACTTGGGAATCCATAAATATTTTGATTTTTCTTTACGTTTATGTGCTTTTGACCATAATTATTCCACGATGGATTTAGGAACCTATATTTTCTTTAATTTTCTTTTTTTCTTGTAGGACCCTTGTGGTCTCTTCAATATTTCCCTTTTCTTTGTAGCCACATGTTGATCTTCATACGTAAGTGGATTGTTGTATTTCTAATTTTTATGTTGTACATCCAAATTGCTTCCAAAAGACTTTGGAATTGTGGATGAATGAGGCTCATATAATGGATTTTTATGGATGGATAGATAGAATTCTCTCAAGGATGCATGTATTTTTTGATCTTGAGGTATGGTGGAAGAAATAAATGATGAGCTAGGAGCAAGAGGTATAATGGATGGAGGAACATAAGGACCTAAAATGGATGGAAGGGATGAAAGGTTTAGCATTGGGATATAAGGGCCCATGATAGACGAATGGGATGAATGATTTCCTTTAGGGATATAGGGGCCAAAGATGGATTTTGAAGATAATAAAGGAATATTTTCATGCTTGAACGGAGGTATATAAGGTGTCGGAGGGATATGAGTATCTAAAGAGTGAGTGGTATCACCAAGGCCATCAAGTGTAAGGTTTCCTTGGTCCTTGAGAGTCTCCTTAATATGAATAATAAGATCTTGAGGAAGAATAGGATCTTGTGAAGGATTAGGATCTTGCAATGGAGGATAAAGAAGGAGAGTGGGACCTTTTGGAGGATTGGGATCATGAGGAGAATTAGGGGGAATAATGGGATCTTGAGAGGGATAGAAATCATGACATGGAGATGAAGGGGTACTTTGATCTTGACTTTGGGGAGGATTATGTGGTGGAGAGGAAGGGATGGAATGATCTTGAGATGGAAGGCTATCATGGAATGAAGTGGAGGGAATTCCTTGATCTTGATTAGGAATGGAATCATGAGGTGGATCAAGAGGGATAGGTGGATTTTTCAAAATAAGTGGATCAAGGAGTGGAGGAATACTTGGATCTAGAGGATGAGAGGAATATTTGTTAGAATTATTTGGGACAATGTCTTGACATGTGTGGACTTGTTAGGGTGATCTGATAGAGGGGTTGGGATCTTCAACTTTAATCTCTCCTTTGTCAATGAGGTCTTGGACAAAGTTTTTAAACTTTAAGCACTTCTTGATATCATGACCCTTGATGTGATGATAATCACATTATTCATTTTCCTTATACCAATTAGGTTTGGGTTGACTCTCATCAAAGGGAATAGTGTTCAGAACAACCATCATGTTTTGGTCAACAAGTAGGTGGAATATGACATCAAGAGGGTCCGCAAGGGGAGTGTACTGTCTAGCTTTGGGTGATTGTGAAGCTTTGGAGGATAGGAATGATGTGGGTTTTGGAGGATTAGGATTGTGTGGAGGTTGAGGGTTAGATGGAGGATTAGGTTTTGATGGTGTACAAGGATTATTGGTTTTGATAAAGGGGGGATGGCACATGTCTTCAAAGGTTTTCTTTTTCTTTTGACCCCCATTTTGTAAGTTAAGGACAACCTTTTTAAGCTCTTCAATTTCTAGGGAAAAGTTAAGCATGTGAGAGGCATCATGCCGGTGATGGAGGGAATCATGTGTGAATGAAGGATGATGAGGTGGATTTCCCTTGTCAAAGGTAGAGGAAGGAGAGGAAATAGAAGATGGATTGGGATTAGATATGATGTACTGAGGATTGATTTGGTAAGAGGGTTGGATTGGAGGTATAGTTTGAGGATTAGGATTTGACACTTTGAAGTCCTCAACCATTTTGTGAAACCAATCCATGTTCATGATGTTTGAATTAGAGATTTTGGATTGGATTAGAGGAAGATGATGTTGAGGAAGATTTGAGTTAAGAGTGAAAATTTGATGACAGATAAAATATGAACTTAGGACTAGGAGCAAGTTTGGACTTTGATTTAAAAGGGTAGGGCCTCAAGGATTTTTATACGATTGGATGATGGATTCTATGGATTCAGAGGGAAGAGCCTTAAGAATTTTGATTGATTTGATTTGATTTTGATTTTTTATTTGAGAGGGAAGGGCCTCAAAGTTAGATTTGATTTGTTTTGATTTGATTTGGATGATGATTAAAGCCCAAATAATATGATGGTGCTCCTAATCCAAAAGTAGAAGATTAGAAGATGGTGTTGATAAGACTTGGATTAATAATAGAGGAAGTGGAAGGATATATTAGGGATGTTTGAAGACAAGTTGAATGGATGATGAGATTGATTTGGATGATAAGGGAGATATGAATTGAAATCAAACATAGAAAGAAATCGTGCAATGTGCATGTCCAAAAGGATTTCCATGGGTCTCAACACAATCGAAGACACATCAAGCACATTCTACCTAAGGTAAAATGGGAGGTGTTCAAACCTTTTCCCACAACTTGATGCTCTTAGCCCTACAATTAAGTGGTTGAATGGCCTTTCCTAGGACTATGCAAGTTATGGATCAATTGGAAAAGAATAATGTCTGTGGCACATGTCTTTCTATATTACCACATTCAAGCTTTAGCATCCAAGGGAACACATATGGTGAGTATCTTGGGTTGATCTGGGTAAGTCCACTTGGATCAATCCTTGTACAAAGGAAGTCACATGGCTAAAATGGTTAGCTTCTAAGGCCTTAGGTGTCTAGTAAGATCCTCCATTCATGACTATCCCTTGTAGTTCCACAACTAGAATTTAGGCCTATATCCCTACAAGCATCCAAAAAGCATAGTCTCATAATAAAGATTTAGGCCTCTCGGCCCTATACTAGATGAACGTACTTGCCTTGTAAACTAGTGCCCAAACAAATGTAGTCTTGCTTAGAAAGATTTAGGAAACTAGGCCCTACACATGAAGAAGAATAAGAAGTAGAAATAGACACATTTTCCCTCTCTTTAGATTCAAGGAAGCTTTTGATTATAGTGGGGTGGAGTAGCTAGGTTCGCTTGTTCCCCACTTGGGTTGTTCCCAAAAGATTTCTCTCTTGACGGGCCCTCTAAAGGTAAATGCAAGAAAAGTAAGATGGATAGATAATGGAGGTCAAGATTTATGATTTTTCATAAGGAAAAGAGCATACTCTCCTTACTTCCATAGTTTTCTCCCAAACACATCAAGCAACATGTTCATTACCCAAGATTCCTTTCTAATGAACCAAATTAGAGTAGGTCTAGATTTTTTATTTCCCCTTAAAGAGGAAAGAGCATATTCTCCTACTACCCAATTAAATCACTAAGAAATGAATCTTCCTAATTAAAATAGGTGCCTATAAAAATCAAATTAAGGTAGACACAATGTTTTCTTGAACCTCCAAGGCAACCTACAAAAGCAATGGATTAGTAGTCTCAAATCTTTTCAAGATCTTCAAACAACGTCCTACATAAAAAATTGATTAGTAGTCTCAAAATGTCTTAATCATGGACAACCATTCTGCAAAACCACTATTAGAATATTGAAAATATGAGAAACTTTTAAGATAACTCAACCATGCATTGAACAATGTACAAATAAAGTGCAAACTCATCACAAAATTATTATTTTTTTACATTTAACCTAGTCAACAAGATTTGATTTTTTTATATGATTTAAACACAAAAATAGAAATGAAAATCAAAGAACCCTACTAAAAAATAGAGATCTTTCCAAAAATGTAAATTTTTTGGAAAAATTCCTTAATTTTTGCCCCTAGTGACCTGATTTATCAAAACAAACTAGTTTTCAAAGATTGAATTTTTGAGCCATATTCATGCATCAAAATAAAAAATAAAAAGAACATGCCATTTGTAAAATTATTAGAAATTTCCAAAAAAGTAAAGTTTTCCAAAAAATATAGTTATTTGCGACCAGAAAATAATTTTCATTAAAAATCATTAAAAAATATAACTCGTGGAAAACTGATCAAAAAATTCTGAGTTTCGGACTAAGACATACTCTAATGATCTCCCACCTACAAAAAAAAATCAGACCAAATATCCCAACCATTTGAAAGATATGTTCAAATCTTTCAAAAACCCTAGAGTTTTGTCTTCAACTCAACCTACACAAGCATTAGCATAGAAAAATCTTTAGAAGTGTAGATATAATAGGGATGTGGCTCCCATGGGGTGTGACAAACTGTATGCAATAAAAATATGGACCTATTTTATGCAAATGAAAAACACTAAAACATCAAACAAAATCACATTAGATGTTAGCCATTTCAAATGCAACAAAATAAGTAATTTTCACTTACAACCTCTGATGAGCTAAAACAAGGGCACCCAAAGCCTTGTTTGATTTTCTCTTTGAGATTATTGTGGGTATGTTCTCCCAACACAAATAAAATGCAAAATTAATGCAAAACTATGGGATGCAAGCTAGATGATGGCGAAGAGATTGAGAACAAGTATGAGGAACTTTCCCCAAGCTTCACAAATGATAAAGATTAAGATGATGCAAGATTGGTTCTAGATAATGATTATGATAATGCAACAAGATTAAGATCTAAGATGAATGAAACAATATAAGAAACTAAGAACATGATTAGATTGCAATGAATAAAATAAATAGAATGATTAAGAATGGCAAAAGATGTAAGAGCTAAGTGATTGAGAAGAAAAAGAACCTTGACCTAAAATGAGGAGTGATACCTCCTTTTATAGAAAATGAAAAGAATTGAATTGGTGGAGATTAAGACGCAAAAGAATGAGTGGCCAAGATTAAGAGGCAAAATAATGAGTGACTAAGATGAAGATGCAAAATAAATGAGTGGATAGGATTAAGAGGCAAAAGATGAAAAAGTCAAACTTCACTTTTAGAGGGAAAGAGGAATTTATTAATAATTGGTGGAGAAAAAAGATGGAGAGGTGGTCACCTTGGAAAAGGTGATTGTGCACATGTTTAGAGGTAATCCACCTTTTAATTAAGATTAGAGGAATATTAGAAAAAGGTAAGCACAAGAAAAGGGATAAGGGATTAAATTAAAAATAAATTTAATTTAATCAAGGTTTTAGAAGAATTTTAGGCTAGTGGAGGAATAAAATAAATAAAATTTATTTTATAAAGGGAAATGGAGGGATAATATATTAAATTGAATTCGA